>JAHWFP010196959.1:72958-90105 GCA_023313725.1 Lithobius niger
TAGCTTATTTCTAGATGGTGAGGGTAAATACCTATGTGGTGAAATTGTTGAAAATGAGTAGTCTTTGTGTGTGATAAAAGTGCGTGAAGATCGTTGATGTCAGCTGACTACTATACAGTATGTCCCGGAAGTCCCGTCCACCCAAAATAAAGGGCTATATCCTGGATATCAGTTAGTAATAACAACGTACTCACAGAGGAAATCACCTACGGCGAATGCGATGAAGGTTCCCAAACTGACCTTAGAGGTCGTTTTCAAGGTCATCCAAAATACATTTCCTAAAATATTCAAGATACGGACGTAAAGTCAATTAGAAAGTTCTTTGGACACAAGGCCAACAAAGAAAACATAATTGAAATCGCGCCGTACACACGGAAAATATGGGCATAACAACTTGGATCCTGCAGGGAAGCCAACCAGCGATAAGCCTATTGTGTGCGCAGCGTATCTTTGAGTCCTGCAAGTATTTTGTGAGTGTCTACGTCTTCCTGGAGGGAGTGGCTTTAATCGAGGGCCCCATTGTTTTTGTACCCATCTTGGATATCAACAAGGCACTCTGCTACTGAAAACGTACAATCGATTTATCTGTGTTCGTTCTGCGGTGAACTCAAGATAGGCTGCAGACACTATAGAAAGTGATCACACACAGCTATTTCATAGCCTTAATTAGATTTAAAAGTGTTTTGACGCAAAGATTATGCAGAAAACGATCCATCCAGCAAGCATAGAACGAACTGAAACTGAAAACGGAGGCTCACTGAAAATGGATATCAAGAAGGTGCACCATAATCAGAACACCAATCCATAGGCAGGGAAATACAGGTACATTCTTCACTAATGAATACAAGTTTCCTTCATTACGTTAAGGTGTTAACACAAAGACGCTAATGCAGAATAAATTAAAATAGAAAAAGCAAATTAACAGAAGATATCTACAAAGTCTTACTTTTTAGCCATAGCGGTTGATTTATTGTGGGTGCACTTAGTGGTGCACCTTACCGATATCCGCTAGGAGCAGTGGGGAGCAATACCCAAAGTTTGCGGAGCTTTTTCATTATTTTTTAAAATTTGCACGAGCGGTTTCTTTGATCCATTAAAAGAAAGCTATTTAGATTGTTCCCAAACCTTGTCTGTGTGGGCACCAAACTTCATTGGGTGGGGTGGGGAGCACGTGCCAACGGTCCCGCCACCCGCGTTTTCACTCTTGCTTTCATACAATAACCGAAATCGGGTACAGGATTTCTTCTAGTCGATCGTTAGTACTTCAGTACACAACCACGGTTATGATGATGCAACAAGTGATTGCTTATCACTTCCCCTTGGTTGAATTCCTTGCAGTGTCTTAGTTGTTTTGCCCATCTCTTCCGTGTTTGTGGCGCGATTTCAGTTGTTTCCTTTGTTGAACTTGTTGATCCCAAACGACTTTTTAGTTTACTTTATGCCCGTATCTTGAATGGTTTAGACGATATGTTTTGGATGACATTGAAAACGACCTCCAAGGTCAGTTTGGGAACCATCACCGGATTCACCATAGGTGATTTCCTATATGACTACGTAGTTATTACCAACTCGTATCCACTATATAGCCCTTTATTTTGGGTGGATGGGACTTCTGGGGCTGACTAATTCCGTTGTGTAAATTATGCAACAGATACGAATTACATTTGGTATTCAACACTCTTTTAACTCCAATACGTGCCTTTTATGGTTTAACGTTTGGGGCGGCATTAACTAAAAAGATTGCAATAATTTGTAATGGTATTTTTCTGTATGTTGGAAAAACGCCACCGGTGATAAAAACAAGCATTACTCTTTATTTATTTATCTAAGCTGAGCTGAAGCCTTTATTCTATGCGCTCAATACACTCCTTTATGTTATGGGCTTTATTAGTTAACGAGTAACAATGCAAACGGACTGCCAGAAATAATCGGCAACACAACATTGTCGATAAAATAGGCGCGCTACTGACTTCGGGCCACTTAGCTCTTAATAAATCCGCAGTCCGCGCTACTTATTGTTGATAGCTGAATGCAAATCAGCAAACGCTTTAATTTATATGATTGTGAACTTCTTAACTCCAGGAAGACTAAAAAAAAATATCTTCGTTCGTAGTCAATATTTTTCGCCAAACTTGGCCAGATAGTAGATAACTGGGTAGTGGATAAAATGCAAATCTACAAAAGAAGTGATATCTATTATACAAAACCCACAAGGGTGAAAGAACCCGCCACGTTTCAGCCAATCAAAGTAGTGATATCAGAGCCAAAATTGTGGCCACCTTGTTGCTACATAAGTTGCCAAGCTAATCCCACCAACTATTACCTCACACGTTAAATCAAAAACTTTACCATTGCTATCGATAATGAATAGCAATACAAGAGCAACGAGCAGTGACGGCATCAGGACTAAATTTTTCGGGGGGGGGGGGGGCGGCAGAGGGCACATCTGGAAACTGGGTGGGCCAAGGACTTGTTTTTCAAGGCAGTCACATTAGGCACTTTGACACTTTCATCCTCTTTAATTCAACCTCAACGTAACGTAAGCTTCAATGCAGTCCATTTTTGTGTAAAATACGTCCCATAAACGCACAAAATAAATTAGGCTACACATATATTGCAAAGTTGCTACAAAAAAAAATAATAAGTAAAATAAATAAAGGCTCAATATTCATTTGATTTCAAGATGAGCGTGTAAGTTTTTTGTGATTTTATTTTCTGGCGGTGACTTGAGTGTTGGGATGGGGGGGGGGCTGGCAGGGGGGGCCATGAAATATTTGGGGGGCCACGGCCCACCATGGCCCACCCCTGGCGCCATCACTGGCAACGAGCCTTTGACAATTGGAGCTGGCGGATCACCAAAACAGCTATTCAGCTAGTTATACACTTGCAGCATTTAGGATCAAATTTTGCATTGAAAGACAATTCACAGAGGTTCCCACATGGCTTAATTTTTGTCAAATGGGCTGTTGCTCTCGGTTTCAACCAAATTCCTGCCATTGTACCACAATATTTTACCTGAAGAGTCCTGAAATGTGCTACTGTCTTGTTTAAGATAATAGAAACTAACCCTATGGCCTCGCACTGCACAACTACAATGTTCTCTACAATAGATTGCTGGTGATTGTTGCCTTCCTTAGCGCGACACCGGTATGATAAGGCGCCAGGTGAGTTGAGGGTTAAAACCAAATGAATCTTGCGCCAATTAACTCGTCTTGTATTACTTCCATCGTCAACGCTCATACCCCTCAAAGGAGAGCTTCTTGCACCATCAGTAAATCTGGTTGGTTCTTTCCCCTTAACTGCCAGACGTATGTCTGTATCTGCGTCTGTTTTATCTGTCCTGGTGACCAAATGTCTGTGGTTTGGTGAGGATATAAGGCTATGACTTCGTTGAATCTAAGTTGCTACGTCCTTCATAGGAAGCATGGTTACGCTCACGAGTTTCTGAAGACAATGCTTCTGATTAAACTGATCCGGCCTCTCAGTCACGTACCAAATGGTCCCAAATGGTACGAACGTAGCCAACAGCCTAGAACAGTAACATATTGATTGGGACTCATTGTTTGCATGAGCATCACCTTGCATTCATTATTGAGCTGGTTCCAATCGTCAACGTGTGCAGGAGTGGCCACTGCAGGAGCTGGGGGTGGGGGTGGGGGTTGTCAAATGTCCGGCATCCAATGTTGTAATTTTATGGTCTGGCCACTGGCCAAGGTGAGAATACCTTCATAGGTGTGGCTGTGACGAATTTCTGTCTGTCGTAGCTGTGGTGCACATGGGCTGTATCAAGGATCTGTCATGTTGATCAAATGCACGGTGTCTGCAACTTTTAATTTGGGTACTGAGGAAAGGGGGATGACGGCCAAACAATTTGAATTGGAGCGATAGATGTAGGACATAAAGGGTCATGTTTCCTACCATGCGAGGTAGGAAGTAGCCAGAGCGTGAATTCGATCTTTACAGGCTTATCTTTCACCTATTTAGTTGGCTAAGGTATGCTAATCTACTCATACCCTCTAGAAGTCCGTTGACATGGATTCAAGGCACAGGTATGTTGTGAAGCCGGAAAAACGTCGTTCACTTCATCGTGAAAGTTCCAAAAGTATGTATAATTTATTCGCAGTGCAGTGCAATGAAAGTCCACTCTACTCATACAAAGTATGAAGTCTGTTGGGCATTGATTAAATTCTCTATTTCTTTTTCCTCACTATAAAATGGTTGGATTTTCATACTTCAATAACAGATGATTCACAAAGGAAGCGTTCTGGTACGAAGAAGCAATTTTTACTCACAGAGGGACTTTGAGTCACATGGGGACATAAGTAGTTAGAGAAATGTCATATTGTGGACGGCACCGGCACCAACTTACGTATTTGGTCACGTACGTGGGATCGAAGGTCAACACAGCTTGGAAACAGCCAGTATTTTCTGTCGTCTTGAAACGTTTATACCATAACCGGTTTTGTAGGATGCTAAATAGAATTGTATATAGATGGAGTGATACTATTCAGCGGCTCATATGACGTTTTTCAAGGACACAGCTAGCGCTCCTTTCTCAAGGGACATCAAATAACACTTTTCAAGGACACAAACTAAAGCTGACATAATGTAGTCCTAATGGCTCTCAAAATAGTTATCTGAATGCAGCCTAAACAACCATCCTGTAATGGAACCCAAACAACAGCTATCCTGTAACCGTACTAATGAGGAGTTAGTTCTTAGTGCAGCTGTGTTATCGTAATGAAAAGTTAGTTCTCAGTGGCAGCTGTGTTGTCATGCCCTGACATTACATTCCACTACACATTTCTCATAATAAAAGTTACGTAGAAGTGTAGCCTCTCAAAACATCAAGAATCGTTTATGAATAAATGGGAACATTCACATACATTGATTTTGACCAATAAAATGAATGGGTATTATAAGTAAACATGTACTAACCATGAATTGTGTGTTACAGAGCTATATCACTTCAACCATGGCTTCTGTTGTACTGAGTTGGATAGTTCGTTTGTTAATTGGGGCGATTCTTTTCGCCCCACATGTATACCTGGTAGCCTTTTTTTCTTGTTCTTCATGGCCCATTTCAGCAGGATGAACCCACATACGAGTGTGTTTTACCCCGGGATGGTGGAAGGAGAGGTGACGATATGGAAATGTCACCATTGTCTCCACAAATACCAACGGTGTCACCACCCCCTCCGCCATTTCCACCACATAATGAAGATGATGGGGTGTATATGGTGCCACGCTCATCAATGTCATGGTCGGCACCACAAATACTTACAACACCAAGTACAGATTTAAACCCCGATGTGCCCAAAACGACTACATTCCGTCCGCGTAAAACAACAAGACACTCATCTGTAATTCGGGTAACATCTGTGTTACTACGTACTACAAGCGATGTGTTACGCAGGACAACCCATGGAGCGGATTTGGCAAAATAAACAACGTATGATATTTAATTTAATAAAGTTCAATACCTTTACACCATCCCACAAATACATAATATAGTAATCTAACCATTTAATTTTTTTTTATTTTAGAACAAACATCAACTGTGGAGTGTCAGGACGAAAAGACACGTCACAACAGACTTTAAACTTTAAATTTCAAACTTATAATTGTTAACTTTTAAAACACAAAAAATGTAACAGATCCGAAAAAAGTTGCGTTAAGCAACCAAAAAAAAAATGACACTAAGCCTACTACAGGCACCTTTTTCTCCTAAAGTTAATTAATATTTCTTGCGCTACGAACCACAAATATTTTATCCGCTTCGTTATAACGTGGTTGCACGCTTGTGAATGGAACCAGTGGCGTCATCGCGTTTTACAAAAGTGAACTACACACGTAATAGAAGCTAGCATCGCTTGACGTCAGACACTAGCCACGCCTATCGTAAAGTTTAAATGTTATATAGTTCTTTAACGAGAAAAGAAAATCGTATTCTGTAAACGGAAATAACCTATTTTTTTAAAGTTTACTCGTAGACGTTCGTGATTTTAACTTTCGTGATTTTAACTTTCGTATTATAAAAAAGTTACCGACACGTGGTGCTTCAGCTGGTTTGAAGCGCCGTCACACGTGACTGTGTTACATAGCAACATATGGTAGACACGATGACGACACGTAATAGACACGCCCACCTAAAGTTTTGAGGTTTATAGTTTTTAAACTAAAAAGAAAGTCGCGTTTTGTAAACGAATTTAACCTAATCTTTAAAAGGGCTACCTTACACGATCGTGAATTTAACTTGAAACGTCCATTTAACAAGTTTTTACGTGTGTACTTCAGTTTTTTTAGGCCCCACCCATCGATACCACCGCACTGAGCGATGCTTAGTAACGAATTGCAGCCACGTTGACGCCAGGGAATAGACACACCCATGTAAAGTTTTAAGTCTTGTAGTTTTTAACTAAAAACGAAAATCACGTTCAGTAAACGAAATTAACCTAGTTTTTTAAAGTTTTACCGTAGACGGTCGTGATTCACCTAAGTATTTAGTTTGCTTTTAAGCTCCGTCCATCGCTAACTCCGTAATGGGATGGCTACCTACTAAACCAATCCCCGACTGAGGGAAAAAGCGGTGGTTTTAGAAGATAGATTCCCACAGTTGTTGCATGCATTTTTTGGATTTGTTTGTAGTTGTCATTTTTTTTTGGAAAGGATATGACAACTATAGGAACGGGTAGGATGGGGAAATATTTATTGTATAGAAAACAATAAAAGCAGATTTTCATTTTTCTTCAGTCGGACCATCGTAATTATCGACAATATTTGGTGACGCAGGGCTGTCGTCAACATCGGGTGAAGGAGCTGGGGTTTCGTCTTCCACATTGGGTGATGCAGGGCTATAATCGTTGGTTTGTTGCTGTTCGTCTTTTTGCTGCTGCTCGTCTTTTTGCTGTTGTTGTTGGTTGGTAACCGACAAACTCACCAACGACAATAAATGGCTCGTGGATGGTATAGAAATGTCTGTTTGTACGTCGGAATCCACAGGGTTGTTTTTTCTGCTTCTTCGCTCTAGCCATCTCTCTATTGATTAGAATTCTTGCACACTGCAAATTGTTCAAAGCCATGAGGGTGTTTTCGCAATATATTTTTTCTGTTTCTTCGACCCCCGTGAGTTCTTGGCTTGTAGTTCGCCTCACTTCATTCAGCAATTCTGCACCCAACTCTTCTAAATCAGTATAATCATCATCACTGCTCTCATGTCCACGCTTTTGTGGGAAACGCATGATTGTTGGAGTTTGGTCAGTCTGTTTTCCAAAACTTCACAACTTCTGCTTATATACTGATTTTGAAGGTTAAACAGACCGGATTTCTGCATTCTCTCACGTCTTTGTTGTCTGGAGTTGTCTGAAGGTGACCAAAAAAAATGTCTAGCAGTCATAAATAATTTTAATTGATTTTTTTCGGTTTTCTATTAAAATTGAGCGTTTTTGAAGTAAAATGCATACATCCATTTTTAAACTGAATGTCGCATACATTTTATTTAAAACCAATTTTTTTAATGTAATTAACGTAACAAAATTATATAAACGAAAATTAGGCTGACACAAATATTATATCTCTTTTGTCCATGACCAGTCCACGTTTCAGACGTACCAAAGCATTACTCAACAGAATTGACATTAATAGGTTTTTTTTAATTCTACCTAAATAAACTTATGCTTCTAAAATAAAGCTTTTCCACCTGTTTTTATACTGACTGTTTCTTATTTTTTATTTAAATCAACTTTTAACTGTCTATAATATATTTGACATAACGAAATGATGTCGAACGAAAATTATACTGGTTTAACTTTGTACCTCTAAGTTTGCACAACACTGGTTAACCTTGACACGCTTACATAACAAGACAGTTATGCAGATAAGGTTGATTTCGTTGACTCTTTGTCCCGTTCATACAGTCTGGTTATTTGCATTAAAAAACCAAACCTACACAACACTAGTAGTAGTTAACCTTGAAACGTCTTGTGTGCAGTCAACCTTGACTTTTTCTCAGTCACGACTTTGGTTATATTATGCCAACACATAAACCACTTGGACCTTACGTGGAAGGTTGTGGTGGAATGACAAAGGTCAACCAATCAAAAAAACGTCCAGGCTAGCTAAAACAACATTCCCAGACGTGACTCGGTTGGCTTTTCATTTGATTTATTGTAGCTAGACCATCCACATAAGGTTAGGTAAACTGCATGCTTGGACGTGACTCGTATTTTTCGTTGGTGACTCACCAGCACACCCACACAAATCAGGCTTGGCTTCAAGTGGTCGTCATGTGCATACGAAGACATGTTTGCCCACGCAGACGTGCAGCGAGTCACGTTCCGGCATGTTGTTTTAGCCAGCCTCCAGGGTGTAGTCGTGTGGATGCGTTAGCCAACCAACTCACGCTTCTGTTTCTTTTGCCAGCCGAAAACAAGGAAATAAATCACATCAGCCGACCAATCCAAGGCTGGTTTGTGCGTCACACGTGACTAATTCCTTGGTAAGCATGTTAATAAATCAGGCAGGTAGGCGTGCTTTTGTCGTGTAGGTGCTTGCCCAACCTGGATGTTTGGCTATAAAAGTGCTTCACCGATTGGCTGGTGGCAAACACACGCCGCCCGTCGACCAATAGAGTCGCCTATAGGAGGTCGGAATCCAACAAAGCAACTGTAAGTTTTAATGTTTAAAAATATTTCTCTTTTTGAAAGTACATTTGTCGCTTTGCAGTGAAGCAACTTAAAAAATGTTTCCGACAATGAGAAAAGCTTCATTGTAACGCGACAATTTTACTTTTAAGTATGGCTTAGAATTCAAGCTTTTTTTTGAAAATAGTTTTTGTTTCCGTTTCTTTAGCCAAAACACAAAATCACAACCACAAAAAAGGTAGGAAAATGGATTGCTTTGTACCAGATCTGCCAATAAAGCTTGAGAACTCAATTAGTTTGGGAGACAATTTATTTTGTGTGGTAAACCGGTTCTTGTTATGCTCACATTAGAGTGTACGGTGCAGTAAAGATTAGATATTATCCCACGGGAGAAGGAGTAACAATAAAAGCAAACGAATTTGCAGTTTTTCTACAGAATTGCAAAGCTTTGCAAGCGTTTGCTGACACCAGTGAGTGTTCAAAAACCCTCTACTGGACCGGAATTTTGCCGTCACTTCAGCAGTAGAGAATGATGTAAAACGGATCATGTTTATCCGCGAGGGAGAGAAAACAAAATGCATCTCGTCTCTCGATCAGTTTCAGTCTTTATGCGATTCTGAAGGTGAAATTAATCATTTCATCAACCTACAAAATACCGTAACTGGTCCAATTTTCAATACTGTGTAATCAGATAGGCTTTTTGTGTGTTAAAAAAGAAAATGGATGTAACAAGGTTAGTAATTTGCACTTCAAATGCTTTTAATGCTGATGAATATCACTTCAAAAGAAATAAGTTTAGTTAGTCAATCGATACGCTTTCATTGGCTAATTGTACTGCCAACTAACTTTCATAACCTGACAAGTAAGGAAAGATTCAATGTTAATTTTTGTACAGAATTTATTCACAGCATTCGGTATGAGAATTCACCATGCGCGTATACTCTGGATGAAATAAATTGTGTTAAAAAGCTTTATTTACAAATGGGTAAACCCATTTTTGCGGGCAAAGGCGACTATAAGTTAAAGGAATTATTATTAAATCGATGCAACGTTATTGAAGTGATTGATTTAAACAATTTTGGACGTGAAAAGCCGCTGAAAAAAAAAGATGAAAAATGTGACGCACATCCGTTTTGTATAATCCATGACCGTGAAAAATGTTCATTCTACAAGGCAGGGCAATATTTTTACTGGATGTTGGTAAATTTTTAAGGCATACATTGTTGTGATTTCGTCAAGACAACATGGGCAAAGATTTAAGTGCCGTCAGACGTGCATTGCAGACGAAGAAACGCAAGAGTGCCGATCTGTCCAATAGTGTTTGTTATGCTGCGAAGTTTCCATCCGAACATTCCCAGTTTGAAAAAGGAAACCTTTACAATGCGTTGGTTTTATTCAGTAGTGAATACCAGATTTTTTTCTCATGCGGTCGGACAGAACTCGAAAGAAGTGTGTGCTTTTGTGCGTTTAAAAAACCAGTTGCGAGTGATGTGATTCGTGGACTATGTATCACAGCACACACAACTCGCAATGAAAAATCTCTGGTGATAGAAACATTGAATTCCAAGTGTAAACGTCGCAACTGGTTGATACATCTCATGCAAATGGACAGCAAAGTTCTGGAAGATTTCGACTCCCATTGACAAAGCAATTTTACCTTTCGAAAGTTTGATTCCAGTGTGGTTGGCTGCCCATGATGAGAAACATTTTGACCTTGGCGATCCGTTCATCATTCGATTTGCCGCATACTTCCCTTACATTACAGCATTATTAGCTAATAAGGAATCACGTGATTAATTAATATTGTATAACTATTCTTAATTCACAGCATGTTAATTAACAGCAATCAATCAAATGACTAATTTTGTGTAACTGAAAACGTAAATAAGCAACTTTTATGACATGATAAAACATGTTCTGTGTTTATTTGTTGTTGTTGTTGGGGGGGGGGGGCGTTTTCCAGCCTTTATAAAGGGGCGATGTGACCAGTGTTTCAGCGTTTATAGAAATGGACGTTCGACTGAAGCACCCTTCCATCTTTTTAGTAGTTGGATCAACTTCTTCAGGAAAAACACACTGGATAAAAAGTTTAATCGAAAATTCACAAAATATTATAGTTCCTCCGCCCAAAATATTATAGTTCCTCCGCCCGAAAGAATTGTTTTTTGTTACGCTGAGGAACAACCGATTTACAAAACGTTAAAACTAACTTCGCCAGTTCCTATTACCTTTCATTATGGTCTAAACGAAGATTTGTATAATTCAATACAGCCTGATACTTTATTATTGCTGGATGATTTATTACAAAATACATCCTCGAGATTTATTACTGGAAATAGTACACAGAGGCTCCATCATAGAGGTATAAGCATTGTCATTGTTGCTCATAACTTATACGATAAACAGTTAAGAGCACTCACTCTACAGGCGCATTATTTAATATTAATGAAAACTGTAAGTGATTATCGGCAGATATTTTTATTAGGAGAACAATTATCTATTGGAGGGAAAAATTTAGTGAAGGTATATAAATCTGCTACAGTTGATCCATATACATACCTATTTCTAGGTCTGAGACCGGAATCACCTAGTATTTTAAGATTTCGATCCAATATTTTCCAAGACCCATCAATACTAATTGTAGAGAATGAAAAATTATAAAGTTAAGGACTTTTTGCCAGTCCTGCATTTACTGACCAGTAAAAGAGTTAAAAAAGACGTCAAGTGCACTTTGTTGAATTGCCCGGAGCTAGTTGACGTATTATCCCTAGCAGCTCTTAATACTTTAAAGGGTCGTGTTAAAATAAGCCCTGCCCAGAAGGCTAAACTGCGTCGTTACAAACGAGAGGTGAAATATTTAGCTACAAGAAATCATAACAAAGGCCAAACAAAAAGCTATACAGAAGGGTGGCCTTCCATTCTTAGGTGCATTAATTCCGCTGATTATAGGTGCTATAATGGGATTGCTGGGCAGCTTAGGAGACAAAAAATGTTTTTAAAAAATGTATCTTTCTTCCCAACCACCAACTACATGGGACAAGTCACCTTATGTAGCACCCCTTAAGTACATGGAACACGAAATGAGCGAATTAATGCAAAACGATACATTGACTGATGATAGCAAAATGAAATTGTATAATCAATTACTCAATCGATATCTACGTTACGATGCTGAATGGGTAAGTGAACCGGTGAAAGTTGAGATTAAAGCACCGACCCGCCGTGCGCCAGTCCAGGGACCAGGGGCTCCTGGGGTGTCAGGAGTGCCTGCCCCTCCCACTCCCACACCGAGAACAGTGCCCATGCCTGTCCCTCCCATCCCAGCACCAAGAACAGTGCCCATGCCTGTCCCTCCCACCTCCGCACCGAGAACAGTGCCCATACCTGTCCCTCACACCCCTGCACCGAGAACAATGTTGCAACTCGCTGCTACTCCGAAACCGATAGAAGAAATAGTGAGTGGTGTCATTTCTAAATATAAAAAACGTGTTGAGAGAATTTTACGTAGCGGCAGAGTTCAGTGGGACTCGGAAGGTCGTTTGATACATATGCAAAACGTTATACGAGACAGTGACATAGGCGGACTGGTGCATGGAGCCCTGACGGATAGTAAACATCATCGCAGCAAGATGAAGGAGGAGCCCGGCTGGACCGTTATTTCAAAAGTAGTAAAAAAACATTCGGGTCGTCGTTCTTTACAGCCCGGACACGTCGTCCAAAAAAGTAAGGAGGTCTTACAACAACACCAAGAAAATGTAAAAAAATTAAAACAATATAATAATGGTGACAAAAGTCCGACTATGTCATTGATGGCTGAAAACTTGGCCGAAATAGAGTCAGAGACTAAAAAAGAAGAACAAGAGACTAAAGAAGAAGAATATCAAGACATACTACTCGCCGATATATCTAAGATGTGGAATGACGACTTTTATTGAAAAACAGTTACAAGAATTATATTTTGATCCGGCTTTACCTGGTGGGTTAGGCGGCGTACACAGATTGTACAGGGAAGCTAAAAGAAGAGGATTAAAAGTTACGTTAAAACAAGTTAAAGATTTTTTATCATCGCAAGAAACCTATAGTTTGTTCAAAAACCCGTTATTCGACGATTTAAACGGAATCCTATAATAGTTAAAGGAATCAACAAAATATGGAGCGTAGATATGATGGATGTCCATTCTTTAGCTAGATTTAACGATAACATAAATTATTTACTAGTAGCCATAGATAATTTTACTAAGAGAGTTCATTTTAGACCAGTGAAGAAAAAAGATGCTGTTATAATGGGTAAAGTGTTCGAATCTATTTTTAGGGAAACAAAACCGCCAGAATATATTTATTCGGATATGGGACTCGAGTTCATCTCTGAACACGTCCAGAAGATTTTTAAAAAGTACAATGTAAAGGATTTTACTACAAAAAAACACTGACATTCACGCAATACTAACCGTTACATAGATGTACTTCCAGACATTATCAATGCCTACGAATCATCATATCATCGATCTATTAAAATGCGACCCATAGATGTCGCCAAGAAAAAATGAAAAATTGGTTTATCGCAATTTATACGGAAAAGGCTTAAAAATAGGTGATTTGATTAAATTATCCAAACTTAAAGGTATTTTTGAAAAGGGTTATCGTCCAAACTGGACGACAGAGGAATTTAAAATCAGTGGAGAAAAAAAATACCCATGTACTTAGTAGTGGATTTAGAAAATAAACCAATTTTAGGTAGTTTTTATAAACAAGAATTGCAAAAAGTAATCAGTAAACCTGATAGGTTATATAAGGTTGAAAAGATTCTGAAGCAACGCTAACGTGGTGAAAAAATTGAATTTCTCGTTAAATGGCAAGGATATCCGAAGAGTCAAGCCAGTTGGACCAGTGACGTAGTACATTTGACAACAGAACGAAGAAATCTGGTTAACATTGCCTTCGAATAGTACCATGGACGTATTCACAAATAATACTTTACAAAATTATACAACTAAATTGTCGGAACCGGTTAAATTTAGACGAGAATTATGAGGTAGGCCTGGCCCAGATAACCTTCCCAAACAACTTTAGTCCAGACGCGATAATTATTTCGTCGGAGGGAAGGGAGGAAGATCAACTGCTGTTACAGTTTTATAAAATTAACACAAATAAAAGCATTACCGAAGTGGAGAATAGCGAACGTGAATTGTCGGCTACAGAAAATGGAAAAAGATACGACAGTTTAAAACAATTGGTAGATACAATTAACAAGGAGATAAAAAAATTTAAATACGAATTGATAGCGGATGATCCTTTCAAAGGTAGCGCTGATCTGCCCGCTATACTATACAATAAAACGTACAAAAAATACACAATCGCTAACGACGTTACTTGTCAGTATTACATACGACTGGTTGTAAACTGGAGACTGGCACAGAGATTAGGGTTCAAATCGGAACAATTTCTGTGGAAAGCTAAAATAATCGAACATACGGTGATCACTCCAACGCCGGTTAAAGAGATTACCAGCAATTCTATACAGACGTTATACGTGTACAGTGACATTGCAGATCGCAGATATTACGTATAGTAGACGTAATGAATGATGCCGGTGATCAAACGAACATAGAGTTTTTCAGAAAACATTGTCTACCTTTATTACGCCACTCATTTCAATACGTAGAAATAAATATATGTACTGACGATGGAAGCCGCGTACCATTCGGTTCATACTCGCGCATGGTAGCTATCTTACATTTTTGTCCGAAACGTAATTATTAAAAAAAATAATGTAATCCGTGGTTCCTATAAATAGCGCTGTACAATCATTCTAGGCTATAAATGTTTCATCATGAAGTATTGTTGCAAGTATTCGAACCATTACGTGGGACAGAGTGGTGGGGGGGGGATCCCCATTTTTTATGGGAGAAGAGTACAAGGAGGACATGGGGGTTGAGAATTTTTTTCCTGCGGTGAAATGCGTGGCCATGCCATTTTTTTGTATGGCAGTTCCCCATATTAAAAAAATTGAAAAATACTTAGGACGCAAAGCTGTGTCTACGGGTGGGAATATTCTCGGTGACTACCTAGCCGGCCAGGCTGAAAAGAATCCACTAAGGAGAGAGAAGAAACTGGTCACAACATTTTGACTGATATTCATGATAAAATACAGTAGACCAGAAGTGGTCGTATAAAAAAAGAGAAAGTCTACAACTAATGGACATGGACGCATAAAAAAGAGAGTCAAAAACTAAGAAAAAATAAATAAAAGACGAAAAATTGAAAAAAACTATTTTAGACTAGTATAAATAGACCTGGGTACGTTTAAAACGACATAACGCTGAATGGACACAGTCTCATCATGGCAATTTTACATCCACAGAGTCGTGAATGTCTTTTATCACCTTTAGAATTATTCTCGGTCCCGCCTACACAAATCAGCATCGAGCAGACAAGATACGCGGAATTCCGACCTATCACGACATTGTCAGCCAATCAAGTTATCCAATTCCAGGATCAGTAGATGAATATGTTAATCTGGCTAATACTCTGGAAGTTAAGAAAAATGCAACTACTAACCTAACGGATGGAGAGTCATCGCACGTGACACCAAACAGACTTTTATTACACACCCTTTTTAGTCAAGTGGACTTGACTATGAATGGAAAACTAAACTCCAGTAGCACGGGTCAATACGGTTATAAAAGTTGCATTCAAACTTCGGACGCAAAAAATACACAACTGACTGCTGCTTTGTGGTTAGACGCCAGCGATAGATCGGCTATCAACTCCAGTTGTGAGCTCGAATTAATGGGTCGACTTCATTGTGACATTGCTTTGCAAGATAAACTCATACTGAATAATGTAGAAATAAAACTGTTTCGTTCCAAACAATCCAAAATTTAATTTGTACGTAGCCCAAGCGGGTATCACTGCTGGTGTGACAGTGCCTGTGTTCGAATTTGTGGATATGGCCCTGTTTGTAGAAAAAGTAAAACCTGCATCCAATATCTTGTTAGCGGACGTACGTGCGTTGAGTGCTGGTACTGCTAAATATCATTTTAAAAAGACAGACGTTAAGGTCCAGACCATCGTCAACAATGCCAAATCGGTGCAATTAGACAATTTGTTCCAAGGTGTTATTCCGAATAGAATCGTCCTGGGGATGGTCAGTCACGCTGCCTTCAACGGGGATTACAAAGCCGATTCTATGTTCTTCAGACCTTTCAACCTGAACTCGTTAGCGGTGTCAGTTGATGGACAAATGATTAATGGGAAACCAATTATTATGGATTTTGCCAACAAAAAATGTGTTGAAGCGTATATTTTGATGTTTGCTGGGCTCGGAACATTATTTCACAATTCTGGAAATGGAATTTCCTACAAAGAATGGCAATCTGGACATACTTTATTCTGCTTTGATCTCTCGCCAGATCAGTCAGCAGACGAGAGTTCTCACGTGTCACTTGTTCGTAACGGTGTTGTGCGTGTTGAATTGATATTCTCCGAAAATCTGACAGAAAACATCAACTTGATAATTTATTCAGAAACGGATGCTTTGCTGGAAATTGACGGAAGAAGAAATGTTTTGACTGACTTTTGAAAACAATGAATATCTTACAAATTGAAACTAAGCTCTCACCAGTGTGTAGAAACTTCATCAGTGTTTACGCTAGCAACCGGCTTCCGAGGAAACCAAGAAGAGACTGGATGGTGATGAATATATCTCCAGATTCACACAGTGGACTTCACTGGATTGTTGTTGGATGTGGAGAATATTTCGATTCCTTGGGTTTACCACCCGTGAACAAGACTGTTATCGATTATTTGAATAAATGTAAGAAGCGTTGGTGGTTTAATCGTTTCCCTTTACAGGAATTTGGTACTATAGTCTGTGGACATTTTTGTATATATTATATTACTGAGCGATGTAAAGGTTCTACACCTATGCAAATTGTTAACTGTTTAAGGAAAATGTCTAATCCTGGAAAATATGTGTATAATTACGTGAATAAAATGTGATTTTTTTTCATTCAGCCTATTTATTTCATCATAGTAAGGGGAGATACCTATAAATACAGAGTAGAGTGGTTGATCTACTAATCCCTTCTTTTTATTTCTTGTAGAAATGCCTTTTGTGTGTGACATCTGTGGGAAGACTTACGTTCACGCTAAAAGTTTATACCGACATAAAAGGAAACACCATCCGGACAATGTTCCGGTTGCTTTACCACATCGAAGAAAGAAACACACATTCAATTGTAATGTGTAATGTTTCCTTTTCAACCTTAAGAGGTTTACGAGAGCATAATAACTCTACCCATCGTGCAATACCGCCACCACCACCACCAACATCACCACCTCCGTTCATTCTGGAAGAGAGTGCATTCCAAAACTTTCTCCAGAGATCTACGCGCAACAGGAAGATACCATCGACATACAAACTTACTTCGACATGATCAGAACCCATCTTTTAAGATTTTTTTTTGATCATGTGGAACGACGTTACAATCAATTTAAGTTTAT
>JAHWFP010196960.1:3421-20840 GCA_023313725.1 Lithobius niger
GTGATATTTCGGCGTTTATTGTCTCACCTTCTTCGGACAAGTTTAAAAAACATAAAAAATATTCCTAATGCCGCATAACCTTGTCATACCGCGTATCTCCCGCGGAAAAGACGTTTTGTTGTAATTTGTTGTTTCGTGATATGAAACCAGGACATCAACAAAACGCCCTTTCCATGGAAGATATGTCGTTAGGACTGTGACAAGGCCATGCTGCAGTAGAAATTTTTAAACTGTTTTACAGTAATGGTCCGAAGAAGGTGTGAAAATAAACACCGAAATGTCAACAATTTATGCGTTTGTGCTGCTCTGGCTGTTTTTTTTTTATTAGCCTACCTGCGTCACTTCAGGCACATATCTGTAGGCTATCTCAAATAGAGATAAATGAGATATGCGACATAAAAAAGAGGAGATACGTGATGTATGAGGTAAATCATATACGAGATATCTAATTACACGATATGCGAGATAAAAGAAATAGGATATAATTTTAAAAATTTTATAATTTAAAAAATTCACAACAGTCCCCCTTCTAACCTTTTTCGGTTTTCCAGTCTTTGCTCTTTTTAAATCATTGCAAACCATTGCTCACCTGCAGATTGCAGTTAATTCAACCCTGTCTCTATCTAGCCTCTCTCTCCACCAACTGTCTAGGAGTGCTCCAACTGACGTCACTAGAGTTTACAGCTGCAAGCCCGAATCCAGATTGCAATATTTATATCAGTGGCGTATCGTTACTTGATCTCCCTCCGCCCCGTATCGAACTTCGAATTTACAAGGACCCGAAATGAAAACTCGCAGGCAGGGCCCGATAATTCTAAGATCCGCCACTGAATGCCTCTCAAAACTTGAGTATGATCTTCTTAACGAAAAGTTAATTTTTTATATTATCAACACAGGTACGACGGTAACGAAGGTAGGACTTTTCGACCCCGGACAATTCGTCCCCAGGACTGTTTATCCCGTGGAATTTTTGTCTCTTAAAATGGGAACAAAATGCAATAAGTTTATTCGTGTCTCTGCGGCTTTCCATCAGGATAACTTTCTGTTCGGGGGAAGGGGGGGGGGAGTTACATTTAGGTGAGATGGGATGAAGTGTTGATAAAGTCATACGCACACACACAAAAACACATTTAAACTAGCAGATATCGATAGATATACAGTACTTAAAAAATACTGTAATAATAAAATATGTGCACTAGTACGCTGCTGCAGGGCGATGTTTTCTCCGTGCGTACACTCATTATACAACTATGTAACGAGGTTGCCTCCAGCCAAACGAGTCAGAGCGGAATATATCAGCGCACAAGAAAGACTCAAACACCCATGTGAACAATACGACTGTGGGCAAACAAAAGCACTGCTTCATTTTTAAGTGGAGTCGGGGGTCATCTGATTCGTCTCTATAAGGACACTTAAAGTGGCACTATCACCGATTGAAATGCGAACGAAAATATCGTGGCGCCATCTATCGGCAATGATTTTGTTATTCTTTATAGCTTAGTCCCAGGTGCACGAGCACGAACCAAATTTTCACTCAATAATCAAGGATGTCGTATCTTGTTTGTTTCGTTAAAAGAAATGCCGTTATGCATTCCTTCGTGCGCTTGGTGCAAGCAAGAGTCAGATAGTACTACATAGCGCTAAATGTTGTCAGATTTCGTCTCCTTTCAATTGGTGATAGTGCCACTTTAAAGTAGTTTTTGCTTTTTTTTACGGAGCGTAACCCTTCTGGGTCATCAGCTCCACTGACGGCGATAGAGAGATTTTTGACATATGCCACAAAAGACATGAGCACGAGGCACCACAGGGTTGGATGGGCCCAGGCTGGAACCCGGCACCCTCCTCCCAAAACTTTGTTTGTGTATGTTTTTATCAACATTTCATCCGATCTCGCCTAAACACACAACATTTTTTTCCCATTTTGGGGACGAAAAGACGGAAAGAAATGTCCGAGGACGAAAAGTCCGGACACCGCCGCTAGAATAAATTTACTGGGGAGGCGGCAGGGGGGCAGCAATTTTAGTCATTATTCTTCCGCATTATTCTTCCGTGCCCCCTCCCTCCCCCGCGCAGGATGCTCGAATATAGTGAGAACTAGCTCTCCTCCTGTCTTTCATTTAAGTCCGTAGTATTAGTCGGTGCGATTAACTTGGTGAATGTTTGTTGATATCACTCCTTTGAAGGGCCGAACCGTTCGGAACATGACGGTCCCTTTTACCAGTTTTGGTTTTTTGATATGATAATTCTGACTTTAGGGAAAAACACAGCTGATAACAGTATCAGTTAAGCCGGGAGATTTGGAATGACGTCATTGATTGGGAATGAGTGGAATATCTACAGTAATCCGGATGCTAACGTTACGACGACACAATCCCAACTTGGGGAGGTTCGGGTGTACAGGTATTCCATAGTACGACTGGTAACTTGTGGCCTGGCCGTACCACAGTCTTGCATTACGGTCGAGGACAGTGTCAGCCAGGATGGTGAGGCTCCTGGAACTGATGACCTTCGATACTGGTCCTTTTTTTGGGTTGGATTCAGGCAAAACTCATTGGTCATTCAAGTTGTTTCGAGCCCAGCTCAGAGAGGCGCTTTTCTGCCAAATATTTTCGCATGCCTCACTTGGTCCTGTCCGGTTGCGACAGTCGGGGCACTTAACGGTTGCAAGTTCTGCTGATATTGGGTGAACTACCGCGAAAGGTAGATCAACTTTCCAGTCATTCTCTGCACGTATGGGCGGATTTTTACGATACCGTCGTGAGGCAGTGCAGTGTTGACTGTCTGTCGACACAATACAACGAACCAGTGGTGTCTGTACGGAAGGGGGGACCAGGGGAGCACTGCCCCTGCCCTTTTGGGGGAAAAGAATACACCCTGTTTTAGCTTTCCGAACTGATAAATGCTGGCGATGCAGCCAAAGGAAAAACCCAGTCTATCCACGCTACTGCAACGAACGTTGCGTGTTGCAGTCGCATTGTCGATTAGATTTAAGTAGAATAAACGTACTTCAAAAAAATAAATCTACACGTTTGGGGCAGTCCGACCACGGGAGTAGAGTTGGGATTTGCAACTAACAGGTTCCATCTCCCTGCACAAACAAGCCGACTGTGACGTCATTCTCGTCGTCGCCTACAAACAGCAAAAGTGAGAGAAAAGCAGAATTGTATGCAATCTATTTATGATAAATAGCTATATATATTCAGCTTTAAAATATGGCGACGATTACAGTAGGCACCTTGCTCGATATTGAGATAATACATTTTATAAACATGGCCGACGTCTCCATGGTACAGAATTTTAAAAATGTCACCTTCGAACATGACGTCATTTATGACCTGCCTCTGATTCGCCGCTCTCAAGGTTTGGTTTTGCACAAGCAAAACCCAGGAGTAAACCCAAACGCCCGTCTCATCTTCTAAACCTTTATTAAGGTTTATCAGGATTAAACTGTAGTGACTCATCCTGCCTCAGCTCCTGCCAACGTCAATATTGGACGACCTGATGCTGGGACTGATGACCCAGCATCTTGATTCCCTTGAGCTGAGCCTGAATGACGATCTTAAGTGTGCCCTGCCTCTATTATTAAAACTCACTCACTGTATTGTTGTGTATTCCGTAATCAAATCAATTGTTAAGCATGTGCATTGCCTTGCCAACGTATTGTTAATTTAAGTAATATAATAATAATTTCATTCCAAGCCCCCATTCGATCCCAAATCTTCCGTAAGTAATCTTTGGCTTATCAATTAGAAATTTGTTCTTTCCTCCCCAATTTCCCCAGTCCTCCACACTTAAGCCATCATGTCCCTGTTATTCATTATATTTAGCCATCACATTAACATTTATTAAGAACTGTTTGGTTAAGTCGTGGCAGGCGAAGCTATGTGTAAAATCCAGCATTGAAACATCAAATATTGAACCCAACCAAATGTCTTCTTAATTATTCGTACATTGAGCCATCCCCACACTTTAGTATTATCACGTTAGGGTCGCCCACTCCCCCAAACCTCTACATTTTTGGTGCATATTTCAAATTCCAAAGAATTGACACATTCGCTAGTTTTCATTGTAAGGGTTCCCCTTTTTCGGGGGTTGTCTTCGTTTCTGCTATGAGATTTTGGTTTATAATGTAAGGTTTTGATTTTCCCACGTGATAACTACCATGAATTTTTGTTCTGATAACTATGATGAATTTTTGTTCTGATAACTATTGTGAGGTTTTGCCCATATACGTTTTTTGACACAAAATGAACGGAAGCAACAGCTTTCTATTTTTATAAAGCCTGGTTTTACAAAAAAAAAATCATGTCACTCGATTAGTCCCTTTAAAGTGTGTTTATCAAATAAAATTATGAAACTCAAGTTTGACGATTCTGTACAGCTAATTAGGTGGGGCTCTCCGGGGCTACGTCGCGTTTCGCATAATCTCGTTTCACATAATAACTCCGGTTTTTGGCCTAATTTATGCGAAACGGTACAGTGTCCCGTTTTGCATAAAACATTCCAGTGACTTCTATTTGCATTATTCCGTTTTCATATAAAAGTCCCTGTTCGCATAAATGGGCACTTTTATCTATCTGGTCTGCAATGGAGTTCGTCACAACTATGGGGAAAAGAAAGTAAACATATACATAGTGGAAATTCAGACATACAGACACCGGACGAATAGGCTCCAAATTTTTTTTAAATTTTAATTGGGATGGATTGCCCTCAAATTCCTTATGGTTTATTTTAAATACGGGACAGTTATTCAAGTGGTTCCGTTGGTGGGGGAGGATTTTTCGCATTTTTTCGCAATTTTTGTAGTGAATTAATGTTCCAAATTACCCTGCATCGCTCGCGCTACCGCGCTCGCTGCGGCCAACACATAACATCAGAGATGCTAGTGTAATAGAAATGCCAACAAATCTTTATTTAATTATTATAAAGTATTATGCGAAACTGGATTATACAAAACAGGCAAATGTTTTCAAATTATGCGAAACAGGATTATACGAAACGGGAATATACAATGCACGATTATGCGAAACGGGATTATGCGAATCACGATGTCACCCTCTCCGGACCCCCTGATGGCAGCCAAAGTTTAAAATAAAATACGTTGGCCGTTCTGGGGTTAGCTGATCACAGTACTACTTTCTGTACAAGTAATAGTTATTGGTGACAAACTCACGGATATCGTTTTTTAACCGACGGCTGCGAGGATTTGTCCAGCGAGACTATGCAAATGTATTTGGTTGTTGGTGTGTGCGTTCCGGTCGCGTGATCCGGAAGTGTCAAGAGTGTGGGTTATCGGTAAAAGTGTGGGGTAACTTGATAACCCACACTTTTTGTGATGACGCACACTTCCAATGTTGGTTAACGTGATTTAACCTACGGAAATTTAGCTTGGCGTTGAGGCAGCGTGACGTCACAGCCGTGGTTTAAGTAGTAGATATCCGTGAGTCCTAGTCGATTTAACGCCTCTAATTGCTCACGAGCAAGAAACGGCTAGTCCAATATCGAGGGGGTGGAGGGAAACACGAGTGGGCGAAGCCCACGAGCTTTTCCCTTCACCCCCGAGATAGTGGAGTAGCCGTTTCGAGCTCAAGAGCAATTATAGCCGTTAAATCGACAAGGACTCACGGATATGTATTTTAATGCTAAGGTGTGACGTCGAGCTAATTTATCGTGTTATTTATTAGAGTTTTTTAAAGACTTGTTTCAAGAATTTAAGATTTTCTACATGCGACTTTTATGTAAATTCCTGAACGAAAGTTCCGATTTAGAAACGGGGTTGGAAGCTTCCTGTGTATGAAGGCCGACCGAACGAGAGAGACGCTGCGTAATACCGATGTTTGTGTTTAAGGTAAAACTGTATTTTTTTCTACTTTAATAGTTTAAATAAGATGAGTGTATAAAATTCGCTATTCACTTGAGTCTCGTAGGTTTTTGTGTTTAGGAAGTGTCAGTAGCCTAGTTTTCGTACCGTCGGAACGAAAGATTGCCGGGTTGCCGGTTGGGCCATTCCTCCGTGGGTGGGGGTCTAGCATAGTACGCGAGTGTGTTTTTTTTCCGTTTTAGGCTAGAAATAAAAATGTCGCAGGTTGTAAACGTGCCTGTTTATGCTGGTTGTATTTTTGTTGCGTACGGTAATTTTACAAAGTCGGGTCATATGTCACACGGTGGTGCAGGGGTTGTGTTGACCCGCGTAAAAAGTGTTAGATTATCAAAAAAGTGTGGGTTATCAAAATTAACCCACTGTGACAGGTGTGGGGTTTCAGATTAACCGTATATAACGACTACACTGCATGGGGGATGTATTAGCGTGACGTAACCACCGTGCATTAAGTGCTGATAACGGTCATTGCCTACCTACGTCTTCATTTCTTCCTCTCCCTCGCTTTTGATTGGACTACTACTGCCAGTCCTACGAATCGAATCGTTTTTCATAAACGGAGCCCCTCATTACCGAACTGGTAGTACAGGCAGTGTTACGAGTCGCGAGCCAAAACAAACCAGACGCAACTAAGTGATGCGCGGAATAGAAAAGACAAGAAAAGAGAGCGGAGACAGAGAGAGCGAACGTGAACACGAATTTGTTAACAGACACGCGCGCCGATTGAGCATTTCGTCTGTTGTTCGGTCTGTCATCGCTCCACATTGTCTGGCCTCGTTTGTTGGAAGCAAAGCGAGAAATCCAACGGAAAAAATATGAAAGGTCAGGATTTCCTAACTCCTGGTGGGAGCAAGGGCAAAACACTTTACCGCCAAGTCATAAACCGGAAGCACGGATACGCTAGAAAGTGCTATTCTTGTTTATTCAAAGTTTAATACAAGTGATACGAAGAATTTATAGGTCGGGGAAGAGAATTTGTGAACTGAGACCCCCTTCTGAAACGTACTCGATTCATTCCTATTAGTTCCGTCTAAGTTTATAGAGGGCGCCATGAGTTTTATGTGGGAATTTCTACTCATCTTTCAGCCTAGAAGTAAACTAAACTAAACGAAACTAACTTGTATTTAATTATTATGTAGTTTAGCTTAGTTGTAATTTAGTTTACTCTTGATTTCGGCTGAAAAATAAGCAAAAATTACCAGATGGGACGCGTGGCGCCCTCTGAAAACTGGGACGAAACTAATAGGAATGAATGTAACACGCTTCAATAGGGACTTTTTAGAGTTACATGTATCAACAATAAATCAGAACGTGAAAAAAAATATCAACAAACGTACATATTAACGAAAAAGCTGAGGGAGAGACGAAATTAGGCTTAAATTAGGTTTGGGAATTCAGGGTCAGAACTTCAGCGTTAAGCTAGATTTGGGGTAAGGATTAGGTTTTGAAAGAGGGCCTACCAGCAAAAAAAAAAAAACCCTAGACTTGGGGACCTCCTAGCAGGGAAGAGGAGCGGACCAGCCAAGAAGCTGGCCCGAAGGCTAACAGATTTTGCATGGCCGGGCGGCTCCTTTTATGCGATTTGGTTACCCCTGGCAACCGCGAAATAGCCTGGGTATTATGGGTAAAGAAGTTTCTCGAAGGTTCTAGATGCAGGAATCGGAAAGGAAATTACAAGGCATGCGCCATCAAAGAACGATTAAACCAGACCTTTAAGATTGGCCATTGGCCCCAGCAACATAAGTCCGCAAGATTTGCAACACATATATAGATAATAGACAAAAATAGTTGTACAAGCCCAATAACAAATCCGTCTATGTATATTTCGCTAAGGCCGCAAAGTTGGCGAGGATATGAACGAGGTTAGGCAGTCATTGTAACAACCAATCAAATCGCAGAAAAAAGCGTCACGGCGAGCGTGGTGAGTCTTTGCACGGCGGTTTCTGGCGCGGGTGCATTTTACCGTATGATCGTCCTAGGTTAGCTTGTCGTATCTGGTGGTTGGATCGACGAAGGTCCAGTTTCATGAAAGTTTTTGTGTTACAAAACAGTTGTTGTTTATCCCAACAAGCCACCGTAGTAACAACACGTGTTTCCCGATTGTCCCACAAGCATCCCGCTTGTCCCCCCAGTTGATGATGACGTCACTAAATAACGCTACTGATTGTTGCTTTCTGTAAGAGTATGCTCCTCCCGTAAACGAAGTGAGTATAGAGCAGTGACATTTGCCGCCATATTGGCACCAGTATGGGTTTTGGAGGGCATAACTACAAGGTGCACTACATAAAAATGGAGGGAAAAACAACAGAAGAGCGGATTTCTTAGGCTTAAAATAACGTTGTTTTCTCCAACCAACAAAAATCGCGCGTTTTAGGTCTAAGAAATCACTCTTCACAGCATCGGCTTCAGTATGACGCACTTCTGTTTCTCTCTGCAGTGCCCCTTGCAGCTAACCCATTAAGGCTCCAGCATAGAGTTATACACAATAATACTACGTCGTGTCACTGCTCTATATTGCTCTAAGATGACAGGTTGCAGCATCGAGCTCCGTCTACCATTATTCTTTAGTTCTATGTAGCACTTGATTTCACCAAGCGATGGAATGCACAAAGAAATTTCTTTTTACACAACAAACAAGCTGCGTGTCTCCTTAATGATTGAGTGTAAAGTCGGTGCGACCACGTGCACCAAGGAGGAAGCGGTCAAGGTTAACGATATCACTGTCACAAGATGACGCCCATCTAGCGGCTCAAAATTCGCGTTTCGAAACTGTCGTTCTTAATTTAAAAAATCGCCCGTTGTTACATTAGGCTTAACTTTACCGCTTATTTCTTGGTGTACGTACACGCACGAATGTTGTTGCGAGTTTAATTCCGGATTTCAACGTTGGAATCGTACCAACCCAGCAAGGTTACGCTGATGACGTCAATTGTGAAATCCACCAAGCCCGAAGTCCACATGACGTCAAATTGTAATGTGCCATTGTCCTCCAAAATTAATACTCATTGTTAGTTGAAATAATCCTATTTGATCAATTGTTGTAACAATACATAGCTATGATTTGTTGGTACATAATGCTTGACATCAATTGTAACGGCTCGAGCTCGCTTGGTCTTCCTGCCAGGTGCTCCCAACAATTAGGTATTAACCTAAAATTCCATCCGCCACCAACTCTCCAACTCCCCGCATCCAAAGGTAATTTCGGCCCTATAATTAGAATTTTTCCCAATTTCCCCAATCCCCGAACTTAAATTCAAACCAGACCAACCGTGTTGCTATAGTTCAGCACTGCAACCCCGTAGCTACTTAGTTTAGCAGTCAACGTATGAAATAGCCCGAAACTAACTAATCCAAATTTTCCCAAGTTAGCCTAATGCCGTTGACATTCTATTTAAGGCCCTCAGCCAAGATTAGTGTCGCCCTTGAACTTCAGGCGAGCCTGAGCACACGATCGCTCATATTTAACTTTAAACTAACACCAAAACTGAACCACGACTACCAGCCTTGTTCCATCGGTTAAGGTTTATTTGGAATTCCCGCAACTCCTTGACAAGCACCACAGCACATTTTCAAGCAAGTCCCTTAACTGTTGGGTTGGAATTGGGGCAGCTGCCACACGTACTAAAACCCCCTACAATGTTACACTCAATAGTCAATGAGGCACGTGGCTTGTTTGCTCCATAAAAAGAAATTTATTTGTGTGTTCCTTCGCTTGTTGAAAGTGATGGCTTGACAGAACTAGATAGCGGTAAATGGCTATACATGCTGCAGCCTATTATTTGGTGGCAAACCCACTTTAAGTCCAGCTAGTTTCATGATGGTTCCCTGAGAATACGAGGGAAGAAATCAAAGCCTATTCTATTATAGAGGCTTGGTCTTTTATCGTGGTCTCCCAACCTACAGGATGTGAGATCGAATCGCTTCGCGCCCATGTACACATTGGACGGAAAGCAAAAATCGGCTCAATTAGGGCTAAATAAACCTATACCCGCTTTCTTTTGGACTTAAATGTTAAGACTGCCTAGGCAGGAATTTTCTTAGACCTTTGAGACCAACGGCTGAAACTCAACCGATAAGCCGTACTGACATCAGAAATCCTGAAATTACCTAGTTATAGGGGGGCCCCCCCTCCGCTCCCACACCCCCGATTTCTGACCTCAGCATGGTTCAGCGGCTGAGCTACGGCCTTCAATCTCAAAGAACGAGGGCTCAATTCCCCGCTCAGGCAGTCTGACATTTAAGCCCAAAAGGGAACTGATATAGGTTTGCATCTGTATTTATTTATTGATTCATGCACATGTACACAATTTTAAAATACACCCTCTGGAGTAGCAGAGGTTATTAAACGGTTCCCACCAATCTGGAAAAGCTGGAAAACTCACGGAATTCAAACCACGTTTGAAACAAGGGAAAACTCAGGGAATTCTCGGATTTTTTACACAATACCTGGAAAACTCAGGAAAAAAAAAAAACGTCACTTTTAGGCTTAGGCCTAAGTGCGTTAAACACATTTTGTTTAGACTTGGTGGTAAAAAAAAAAAAAATGTTGTTCTTATACCGCTGTGTTGAACCCTGCAAGTTCATTTAATGGGCTACTTTTGCCCTCGGTCAGCAATACCTACATAATTAAAAACGTATGGCGTGCGTGCGTGCGTGTTTGTACTTCTACTCCTCTGGAACCAAGGCACCTACAAAGATGGGAGTACGACCAAATGAAATATAATTAAATTACGCTTCGGTTAGGCCTATTTTCATCGCTTTTACTCGGTATTATGATCTTCAAATACGCGGAAAATCCAGAAAAAACAACGTCAAAGTTTTTTTGTTTACCTTCTTGAGGTTTGTCCACGACGTCATAGTTTGTTCATCCAAACGTCCTCAAGCGAAGCGAGACGACGCCAACGGAACGATAACAGCGAGCGATGTGGCTATAGTACACAAGTAAAACTGTCAAAATATGTGAAAAAAAAATTCCTTTCTAAAATTACGGTATAAATAGCCTGCAAATTGATCTCAGTTGCTCTGGAAAACATGGAAAACTCAGGGGAAATTATACCACTATTTCAGTTGGAACCCCCCATTAGCCCACTTCCCAAAGAACACCAAGGTTAAAGCCTGCGTGTATAGCCAAATCAGACGACTCTTTCTCTCCCATTTCTTATTACGGATCTTGCTAGTTATAATGGCGGCCACCAAAAACGAGGTCGGCGAATAAATCAAAAGGCGGGCCAGTCTGGCTCCTTAATACCTTTTCTCTCCTTCCCTTGTGCGGCGTTCGCTTCGTTTCTTGGCTCAGGCGCAACGAAAAAGGCTTGAACCATTTTCCACGGTCGGGGAGAAAGGGGGGGAAGAAGGGAAAGAAGAGTTTTAAAGTCTTGAACTAAACGAAACGTGCCATGCTGTGTGCGTGCGTGTCTGCCAGGCGACCTCCACGCAGTGTCGAATCGATACAAGGGGCTTGGCTGGCGCATTTGCCTCGACATGTCAGCATCCAATCCTCAATTCTCAAACTGGAGACGTCTCGGCCAGGGGCTTGGCTTGCTTGACTGCCAATCCTCACCTTTTCCCCCATTTCTTTCTTTCCTCCTTCTTCTTCTTCTTCGAAAAGGGGCGCGAAATAAAAGAGGGAAGGAGTGACGGACGGACAATTTTGGAATGACAGACGACGGCTCGCCGAGTCGTCGTGACACGTGTGTGTTCCTTAAAGACCTCCTCTTATATCAAGATTTGAAACGTTCCTTCAAAATGTACCGCACAATGCCGGCTGGGATGTAAACTGCGGGTCTCGCTTCCTGACCCACAGCTTTTATCAATCCGACCTTAGGGCGCGTTTACGCAACGACTCGCCGTTGCATTTTCGCAGATAGAAGCTAGAAATCATCTGAAATTCCAACATGGCGGCGGTTTTAGCCATGTCGACTGACAACGAAAACACTGAATAATGCGAGTTCAGGAGCGACTGTGAAAATTTGGTCAGGAGGAATTCTTTATCTTAATTGTCACGGATTATAAGACTTAAAGCATTTACTCAAACGACGTCGGATTTAGCTGATCCAGATAGCGCTGTTACCATGGCAACGACAATTTTGCCATTACGGTTAAGTTCTAGATGAGAGAATGCAAAGGCGAGTCGTAGCATAAACGCGCCCTTATGGTGACATAAATATCTAAATGTGAGAGAGCGGAAAAATCAAACCAAACCAGGGGAAAGTGACCTTAAGGGAAGGTTGGACCTACAGTAGGTATAAAGACAGAGATTAAAGACCGGACTTTAAAGGGGGATTGCCACCAAACGATAAGCTGCAGCTTCTATAGCCATTTACTGCCATCTAGTTCTGTCTAGCCCTTTCTTTCTACAGGTGAAGGAACACGCAAATCAATTACTTTTTACACCACAAACAAGCCACGTACCTCCTCCATTATTGAGCGTTAAGTTGGTACGCCCACGTGCGCCAGAAAGCAAGCTTCAAAGTTTAGCTTAACGACATAGCGGGTGCTTTTTCTACATATCGCCCGTTTTGAAACGTAGATTTTGAACCGCTAGAAGGGCGCCATCGAGCGACAGTGATATCGTAAACCTTGACCGTTTGAACCTTGATCTCCCCCCTTCCTCAGGCACTTCGAGCGTTGAACGCCTTTTGACTTGGAGGAACGGGAAGTTGGAGTTGGAACCGGAAGCACAAACACGTGCGGGAAATTCAAACCAACTTCCCGTTTCTCCAAGTCAAAAGGCGTTCCACGCTCGAAGTGCCTGAGGAAGGTGGGAGATCTTTCAAAAAGATAAAAAAGACCCACCGAAAATTCGCACCTTGATTTGTGACGATCAAGGGACAATTTTGGTAAATAGCGTACCATGTTCATTTCAATCTTTGAATGTCTACAATAACATGTGTAATCAGAGAATCTTTTTTGTGAATCGAGCTTTTGGCCAACCTCGTACCAGAAGTAAAAAGAGAACACGGCGCATGTTTCTTTATGCCAAAAGCTAATAAGTGTAGGAGTTTCCATGTTTTAACTCTTTCCTTGTATTCCAGAGTTGTCACAAGGTCGTCTGTGAGAGAAGCTGCGTGTTTCGGCTCGTAGTTCCAGGCCAATTGAGTTAACATCGCTAATACGTTTTTTTTTACCGAAACAACGTTAAGGCCACGTTTATGCGACGACTCGCCTTTGCATTCTCGCAGCTAGAAGCTAGAAATTAGCTGAAATTCCAACATGACGGCAGTTAGCTCTGCCGACTCGCAACGAAACAGTCAATAATACGAGTTCAGAAGCGGCTGGAAAAACTGTTTCGTGAGGAGGAATTATCTATCTTTTTGTCACGGATGATAAGACTGCAAGCATTTACTGAAACGATATCGGATTTAGCTAATCCAGGTAGCATTGTTGCCATGGCAACGTCACTTTTGCCATCGCGATTAAATTCTAGATGCGGAATGCAAAGGTGAATCGTTGCGTAAAAGCGTCCTAAGAGGCGTTAACTTCGCGGCACGCGGAGAACTGGCTTGTAGCCTGGAGGGCAGACGTACAATTTCTGCCCCCAAGTCTACCTTGACTTGATTCGAAAGACAACTCTTTCTTCGTAAGACTGTTTAAACTCGACTTGCTTGCGAATTAACGCATGCTTAGTCTAACAGTAGCGCAAGGGATGTCTTTCACACGTATGTATAGGTAAAACCGACATAGCATAATTTTTGACGTACTTTTTCCGCAAAAGTAAAAATGGCCACTCCTTCAACAATTGACCGCATGGGTTCGCGAATCAGCACGAGTGGTGGAACGGAGCTAAAATTATCCAGGGTTCGTACGGAACCTGGGATATCTGGAAAACCTGGAAAAGTCAGGGAAAATGAAAATAGGTGAAAAAAGTCAGGGGAATCTCAGGAAAAATGCAAACTAAGCAGAAAAGTCAGGGAAAATTTTGAGAACGGTTGCCCTACAATCATTAAAAATATTATATGCTAATGCAGGTACTATATTAAGTTTAGTACTTAAATTATGACGGCAAAGGTCAGGGAAATATGCAAAATCAGTCAGGGAAAACCTGAAAAAGTCAGGGAAAGTTGAACCAAAATTTTTTTATGAACCCTGCTATCGTGGAGACTCCTCCTTTAATACTATTAGTGTTTTCCTATTAGCGTTTTTTAACAGCACCAATTTTATACATTCAAAATCATCACTACTGGAGACAGATTGGTATCTCCAATCACACAGCAAAGCTTGAGCAAACTCAACAGATCGATCCAAACTGTCTGCTGAGTGAAAGTATCGTTATCTTTCGATGCGTCTGCAAGGTGGATCTATGTGGAGCTCGTGTGCGCTGAAAAGTCAACCACCGTTGGGGGTGGGGGGGGGGGGGACAAAGTTGACACGTTTTTTTCCCTATTGAGTGGCAGATATTTCTCACGTGAATACTCACCAACGTCTTCAGTTTCTTAAGTTTTCATCGGAATTACAATTCAAGGTGCTTTTGTCTCATCGACCCATAGATCTGGATTGATTTCATCTGCTTCTCAGGATGGCTCTCCCTCACCCAAACCCCTTCCCCCGAGCCTTGCATTTCTCCCTGGACCGCGTGTGTAAATAGTTGATGGAGAAACAAAGTGTGACGATGCCAAATCTAAGATGAGAGTTCCATGAATTGAATTCGTTTGAATAATATTATGATGTGTGGTCATTCTACGCTTGCAAGTCCGCAGGCAGGTATTGGAGATTGGAAACGACGGGGGAATCGTTGAGTCAACATTTTGAACCTGAATTGATTGAATGATCAACTGACGTGCTGCCGTGTCGGGGACGGGTCAGGGGAGGGATGTGAAAAAGGGGAACATCGAAAGATGAAGAAATTATGAATTTTGCTTCCCAGTTTTGTTCAAGCAAGTAAAGGTGTTATTGGAGGAATGCTCTACATTTCAAAACGACATGGTCCATTTTCATTTTTTCCCGAAATTCGGGGACGTTAGGGACATATTTGCGCTCAATATCGGGACCGTAGTAGTCACATTTGTCTGTAAATCCGGTACCTCAGGAATACTTTTGTCGCCAAATTCTGGACTGGACCATCGACATTTTGGGGGAAATCGCGCGACCCTAGAGATATCACTCCCCATCCGCCCCTTCCCCCCGTCCTCCGCCCACGGATCTCACGTGATCATGTCGTTCCGGAAATTATACATTTTGAGTGATCCATGAAATGGAAAGATCCATTTTAATGTGTCCTAATAGTCATTTCATTGTTAATAAAATGCACCATCTTCTTATCTTCCCATCACACCCATCTTCCCCCACCCCCTTCCTCCCTTTAAATTGTTCAGCATTATATACACTACATTTACCCAGTAACAGTTTTTCAAGTACTCCCGGTTTTATGCAGTGTCAGTTTTAACGTAACCGTCCTTTCGTATTAGTGCGAACAATATGAATAGATCGTAACGTCGGTGATCATAAAAATAGAAGGTCCAGGTGTCCGAGGGGTGGCAGGGCTCTGCCGACTGCTTCAGGAAGTTGACATGAAGGGTCACTGAGAACGGGGACCATGGCAAAGTTCCTGCTACATCTGCTGATCAGGTTAGCGTGAAAGACCAACAGGCTCTTTCAGCAGCTATGGGATATATTCTTAAGCTGTTCCGGACTTTCGTTTGGCTACGACTATGATCAAGGTTTTCCGGTTCGAATTTCCTGGTATGCCCTGCCTCCATTCCCAGACTACGTTTTGATTGTTTCTAAAAGGATTGCTACGTTCTCAATAATTAAGCCGTTTATATACACGATCGTTAGCATGCTTCATATGACGCAAGGCTTAAACCGGGTAACGCCACTAAAAGTTAATTAAGTGGTTCTCAGGAGCGCACGCGTGGTTTTTTTTCTTAGCGCATGAAACGTTTGTTATGACACAGTCCAAAAAAAAAAATGCCGAACACCCATCAGCACTTTCACCAAACATTACCTGGAGCCGATGACCACGTCATCTCTTTGCTCTATTCGCATGATCGCCTCGAAACGAATCTAAGGGCCGTTCGGAGTCACATCACAACTAAAAAACTTGGATCTAAAGAATGACTTTGATCAAATATGCAAATGTTGCACGCTGATCCTGGCATTAGATCATAGATATTTTACTCCCCAACAAAATGTAAACTACTGGTTTCGTTTTGTTTGGTAAAAATAAAAAAGCTACTGCCCGCATCTGAAAAATCACGAATAAAACGTTAAGAAAAAAAAAAAAAAACACCGCCCACTCGCGTCAATTTTTTTAATGCCATGCACTCCCGAGAACCACTTAGTTAATTTTTAGCAGCATACATTACGTCGTCCAAGTCTACGCGGGGCCCTGGTAATAGTTGCGGCTACTAATACCTCTCATATTGCTTTTCATCCCTGCTGCTTCGCACGCAAATCATTAGCAGAGAAGTTAGTAGCCGCAACTACCGCCAGGAGTCCCACGCAGGCTTGGAAGAGTTGAGATGCGTTCTATACTCTACGTTTGTAGTCTTTTGCAAAATGCGAGCGGCGGTTTTTTTTTTTCTTTAGTCCCAAAATGGCGACTTTAAGGCCGATGAAAATAATTGCATGGTTGTCAGGAGCGGCACTAAAGCTACGTAACTCGGGCGCATAACTTTCTTTTCGTTAACAGTTCAGCAAAACTCGCTAGATAGCTCTCCATGCAGCCCAGCAGCCCACAGAAAAAAAAAGCCAGTTTAATCCTACTTAAGTCACCTAATCTAACCTAACTACAAAAACAACAACAGATTAACAATAAAGTCAATTTACACATAATCATTACTAGTGGGTGCTATTGTGCGCGCAGCGTATCTTGAGTCCTGCAGATATTTTGTGAGCGGTTACATCTTCCTGGAGGTAGCGGCTTTCATCACGGCCGCCATTGTTTTTGTAACCATCTTGGATATCAACAAGGTGCTCTGCTATCGAAAACATACAATCGATTATCTGTATTCGTTCTGGGGCGAACTCAAGATAGGCCGGGGACACTATGAGTATCTAAGTTTCGTAGCGAGATTCGGCCGGCCTATCTGAACTGTTTCGAACTTAGACGTTGTCTACCAGCCAGTAGAAGAGCATTAGAGCTTACACGCCGTATAGTTTGTTCGCAGCTATTTTCTAGCTGCTTAGCTATTTTTTTTACGACGGATCAACCAAACTATAGAAGTCCTCATACAACAGCCATAAATGACATTCATGAACCAATAAGCCTATACAGTTATCACAGGGCCATAAGCGTGAGTGACAATCAGTAGTTCGAAATTGATTTTTTCCTTCACTGCCTTCGAGATTTGATTTCAGGCGACAAAAGAAATAAACCAGACAGATGTAATTTCTCCTTTCCTTTTCGTCTTCATTAATGGTCTTTTCCATTCCGTGTAGAAAACGTGGAGGTGTTGGATGTTGGTAGCCGACCACGGAACTCAATCAACATCCGTCATTTTCCAAGAGATGAAAGCAACCCCCGAATCGCGGTTCGGCTTCCCTGTAGTACTATTGCCCAACTTTTGTATCAGCGATGTTCCACGCATCTTTGTGAGGCCG
>JAHWFP010196962.1:0-25093 GCA_023313725.1 Lithobius niger
CCCCCCCCCCCCCCCTCCCCCGAAATTGCTGCCCCGTGACATTTTCCCGTTTGGTGCAGCCCCGGAAAAGTCGCACGCGTATGTTTGACTGAATGCTAAAAAAAAAAACTTTTCACTGAGAAATCCAGCATTCAGTAAGCAAGTAATTCCATGTTTAAGATAATCCTTTGAAACAATTCACCTCGATACCGAAATTGTTGCAGGTAACGATTGTTGCCGGCCACTTAAAAACAATTCAACTCCTTTCTGGAAGTGAGCATTTAGGAAATAAATGCACCTTTCCATTGTATCAGGCTGCCAATTTCGAGGCCCATTGGGAGCCTCGAAATTAAGAACTTATCATCGTTTGGTTTAAAATTTGTCTGGTTTAGTTCACACGGATAGTTTTTGTTTTTTAGCTCAAACGCCGACAATGGCACATTCCACACGATTAAAACTTTGTTGTCGCTTTGGTGAAACAACAATAAGCCAAAATATGACCCAAATAGCGGTGCGGCAGGTCTGGTAAGAGGCGTTATCTCTTCGAATACTTTCGGAAAAGTGTTATAACCTTAACTTGTAGTCCAAGGCCGTCAACAGACGGCGTCATGACAGGATTGGTAAGTGGCGCCATCTGTCGGAAGACGTTGGAAAAGTGTTCCAACCAGAATTTGAAGGCGAATCCCGTCAAAACATGGCACTACAAGGAGTAAGACTTGATTGAACGACGGGAGGGTGATGCCGGTGCATTCGACCGCCTGTTGCCTATTAAATATGTAGATATTCGGAACATCTAATCTAATGGGGATCAAACTATACAAACGGATTCTGAAATCGATCTGAAAATTCTGAATGATTCCAGGGGCGCTATTCTTGACTTGGTCGCTATCATATCGTATGGGATTTTATCAAGAGGCGCGAGTGATAGAATGGCCGACCCTCGATTTTGGCGCACTTTTGCGCAACTCGAGATACGGCCCCAGCTCTCGCATTCGTAAAACCATAAGCGATGTAAAGGATCAATTCGAGACTACGGCCCCCAGCTCTCGTATTCGTAAAACCGCATGCGATTTAAAGGCGTAATTCGAGACTATTGCCCAAGATTACGTATTCGTTTCAGTTCCTGACATAGCAACTTTGAAGAACTGTGTGACAGTACTGAATTTTCAGCAAAGCTGTAACCAGCAGCAGAATATTTCGAAAAGAAATATGGATTAAACACCACCATAGGTTTAGGAATCCACTTTTTTCTCACAACTCGTGGAATTGTTTTGATGGTGTACAAAATGGCCCGTCCAAAACAAACAATGCATGAATGTTGGCATCGTTGTTACTCCGAAATGATTTTTTCTTACCATCCGGTATGGTTCTTTGTTCAATAAGATTTGAGGTACTATGGCTCAATAACACAACTATGCATCCCTTCTTTAAATATTATTTAAACCACTGAAGAGGATCACTTATCTGATCACCCGCCAGAATATTTCACTGCAAAGAAATAGGCCTAAGTAAAAAAAAAAATACAAACCTTATGCGCTTGCGTTACAAGACTTGTACGTTATGGAAATATACACAATTATACCACGCGCCATGGCTGTTTTCTGTGACGTGTATATCACGTGACTGGGCTATAGTCCAATCAGACGGCCAAGCAGCCGTTGTTTTCGTTCGTCATTGGCTAACTCATGGTGACGTCACGGCAAACAGCCATTGCGCATGGATTAGAGGACAAGTGTACAACACGTTCTTCTACGAGGAGTCAGTCAACGAGATATATACACATTTGAGAAATTACGGTTATCTTATACTGATGGGCTTTTCTTTTGTACCTCCATGCTTCCAAGTGACATGCCATTGTTGTATGAAGTCGACTCTTTTCAATAAACCGATGAAAAATTAGTTATTCGTCTACAAATTATTCATTTTTCGTTCATTTGAGCATTTCCGTTTTCACAGCCTTATAATTATGTTGCACTTTTAGCACTTGATGTATATTTGCCAGAATTGCTTGTAAAAGACGTGTTTTGTCATTTAAATTATTTGCAGCCCCCTGTAGCGAAATCCAAATGGCCAGGGGTACTCGATGCAACGGAAGACGGGCCATTTTGTCCCCAACATATTTCAGAGGATGAAATTGGTGGCGTAGAAGATTGTCTTATGCTCAACGTTTACGCGCCAAAGGTTAGCCTATTAATTTAAGTATATGATAACGACGTAGTACAAGACAGCTTTGTATTGAATTTGGCTTTTTGGCTTTTTGACATTGACCTTCATATTCAGGGTGGCGTTCTGCATTGAAAACCTAGAAAATCGGGAAAATTCAGGGCATTTATCAAGTCGGGAAAAGTCAGGGAAAAGTCAGGGAATTTGATAGGAAAAATGCAAGCACTGGAGCAAAGTATGTTGAACAGGAGAAGCCCAAAGTGCAAATGTAAAACCAACACAACCGCTCTCCTCTTCCTCTCCTTTTAAAATTTCAAATATTTAAGTTGTTCGAATTGTAGTTTGACTTAGGCAGTTTTGCCTGCATTTGTCTGTTTGCAACTTTATGCAATTTTAAGTGTATCTTGTATTTCCCTTGATAATGAGCTGGAGCTAGCTCGAAACGTCGGGTTGTGTTGGTCTTACATGTGCACTTTGGGCTTCTCCTGTTCAACATATACTGTATATAGGGAATTTGATAAACATATACTTACAGTCAAGGAATTTCGACATTTTCCCGAAAAGCCTTTTTTCCTCTATAAAGAATAATTAATTCTTATTTCATTTTTTACTATAAAACCTTCACTTTAGTACAGTTAAAAATATCATGTTCTTTTGTTCCATTTCTGATAAGGCAAAAACTCCTTTAGGTCTAAGTCATGTGGGACTTTAAGTCTTAAGTTCGTTAAAGTTTTGTTTACATTATGGCATTCCTGCTCTTTACAAACACCAGTAATAGTGCAGTGCATATTTTGACTTAGCAAAGCGATGTGATATAGTTAATGGGATTTGAGAGAAATGTGAAACAAAAGTAGTTCGTTGGTCCCGTAATGTACCTCGTTCGGCCGATTAAAAAAAAAAATCGGCGAAGAATTTCAGTATTGGCCTGGAAAAAATGGAAAAATCAAGAAATTTCATCTTGGAGTTTTTTAAGGCCACCCCGATATTGGCTTTCCAGCCTCTCTTAGTTTTGCAACATTAGATCGAACGTAAGTAAACTTTGTAAATGTTGCAGAGTGAGACTGTTTTGGTACATTCACTCGAGCCATACGGAAATATTGTAAAAGCTCTTAATGCCTGGGATACTTGAATACAATTAATACAGATTCAAACCTCTTGCTTTTGGACTTGAAGGTCAGTCTGCTTGACCAAGGGATTGAGCCATCAACATTTAAAACCAAACGTCAAAGCCCTTCTGTTCAGCCATGCACAGAAACTTGAAAATAGTGAGGTATGTGCTGGTGAAAGTAAATTTCGCAGAGCAGGAAGCTCCCGATCGGTGTCTCCTGGTTTCGTCTGGTCATGAGCGAGAAACAGCTTGAGAACGATTGAGCCGATTTTCATGAAATTTAACACATGGGGACTTGACAAAGATTTATTGACCAAATCAATATTCCTTCAAAATATCGCCAAAGCGTAGTGTGCCACGTAGCTATAACATGGCGCATTCCAAATTATAAAAGGTGACCAATAATTACCTGAGATCGAAAGTTTCAAAGACGGTAACAGTGGAAATGAATAATTATAATAGGTCACCAGGCTGAAACTTTAAAGCCTTTGTCTGTTGTGCGCGCGGCGTTATCTTGAGTCCTGCAAGTATTTTATCAGCGGCTACGTCTTCCTGGAGGGGGTGGCTTTAATCGACGGCCGCCATTGTTTTTTTTTTAACCATCTTGGATATCAACAAGGTACTCTGCTACCAAAAACGTACAATCGATTGATTATCTGTGTTCGTTCTGCGGCGAGATCAAGATAGGCCGCGGACACTTTAAATCCAGCTTGAACACTACAGACGGCTCCCACTAGTTTATGAACACTGAAAAATCCCTGTTTTTACGCTAGAATGCGACGATCTTCCGTGCAACAGTGTGCATACACAGAATCGTGACGCTGAGCTACACGTAATACACACCTTGTTATAGCATTTCAAACGCACTTCTAGCTATATGCTAGAATACCTGGCTATAGCAATCTGCGCACGCATGCAACGATCCACATGCAGTAATTATCTGGTTTTAGTATTCCACACACAGTGCAGGCTATGTATAATACCTAGTAACCGTTCCGCACACACGCACTATGAGCTATACACAATAAACAACTGTTTGTAGTTTTTCACAATGCTTATACGTTCTAGGCATTCTACACACTCTATGAACTATATGTAATAAGTAACTGGTTATGGTATTCTGCTCACTCTACAGGCTACATGCAATTAATAACTGGTTTATAGCATTCTGCACATACTATGAGCTACATGGAAAAAGCACTTAAATTACAAACAAAAACGTCAAGAGTGCCGTAAAAAAGGGTGATGTGATTGTAGTTTCACTTTAATTGTTAAAATTGTTAATAAACAAGTTATAATTCAGATACTTTCACCTGTTTACGTGCTGTTGTGCTTTACGAATAAAAAATATTCTTAAAGCACAACAGAACTTTAAAAAATGCAATATTTCTGAATAGTCCATTGATTACATAGATTAAAAATCCCAAGTTTTTATCCGTGTTCCTTTTTACAAGTAAAGTGAAACTTCAATCATATAACCTTTTTTTTTTACGGCACACTTGCCGTTTTGTTCCGTATACCATTTTTATGGCATGCCAAACCCATTCCTCTTTACGTATCTTGAAAGTGCGGATTAATAATTGTTGACTCACAGCATTGTTAGTATTTCTTTATTCTTCCCTTTAAACACCTGAAGAGAACAGCAAAACATCGCACGACAACGACTAACAAACCATCACTAACTATCCAACTAACCAACCCAGTAAGTAATACACAGCTAGTCCACATACGCATACCAAACACCGTCAGTAGCACATGGAATCACATCCTCTGTGTACACGAGAGATATACGAGATTACCACGAAAACACTGTGCACTTTCACTGCGCACCTCCACTGTGCACAGTCGATAGACACAAGATAGGTCCTCCACCTCTACTTCCACTGTGAACAAAGACCCAATACGAACACTTCCACTGTGCACAAAGTCTACCACGGGATCACCCTCACTGTGTACATAGATTTCGGCGAGAACACCTCTGCATGAAGACCACTCCGGGAACACCTCCCTTGCGTACAGAGATTCCACGAGAACACTATCACTGTGTGCAGGGAGTACCGGGGGAACATTTCCACTGTGTTGGGCGCATGACAAACGGTGAAGGCCCTCAATCAATAAATTCAAATTCAGTTTCTTCCCTCTATGCCTTGCGGCTGGTATTTGCTGATTGGCCTTGTTCCCTAATTACAGTGTTTAAAACGCTCGCTAAAACCATTTGAACCCTTTTAAAAAGTGTTCTCTTTGCGGATGAAGGAGAACGGAATTTCTGGCTTAGATCATATTTCAGGTTTTAGGTAGGTAAAGCAGTTTTTTTTTCCTGAAACGGTGGCAGAACAACAACAACAAGTGAACAGATGTCAAACTTAAGTATGGCTTCCCGTGGCTCCTTAGTTTTATTACTGCACAGAATTGCATAAATTTTGGTATAAATATACCTTCCGCATCTATCTACTATCTGGACAAGTTTGGTCGAAAAATATTGAATAGGAACGGAGCTATTAATAGTGTTGTTGAGTTTTGATGGAGTGAGGAAGTTTTGCAGTTTCAACAGTACCGTAGCTTTAAATATCGTACCTTCAGATCATGCAGAAAGCTTCACACTAGGGATAACCAAAATGCATTTATTCGTAACACGGTGATGTAAGAAATTAGTTTCGCCGCCTTCTTGATTCTGAGCATTATTTTGCTATGGCTTAGGAGGTCTGACCAATAAAGTAGACACGATGTAATGAAACCACTATTAAGCAATTTCTTCCAATAGACATTACTTTTTTTTTGTGTATTGTTAATCACCTTATGTCCTGTATGTAAATATCTGGTTATGAAATTTATATAGAGGATATAAAAAGAGCACTTTTCACTGTCGTAGAATGTAGAAGTCTATTAATGCATGCTAAAAACTAACCTGACACGAGACAACCAAAAAGTAACTAGAACCACAACACCCAATCAATATTTATTTCACTCACAAAATTAAAACTACTGTGATGTTTGTACATTCTGTCCCTCACAACAATAAAATGTAAGTCTAGCAAAATCTGGCTTGAATTGCAGTTCAGTTTAAAGTGGACTGTGCACTAAAACCTTAGTACACAGAGAATCGCTCTTTTTGGCAACCTATGTTTTTTTGTTATAAATACAGGTTACTATATCGTATGCTAGCCTGAATATTAAAGCCCGGATAAATTATCCCTGTATAATTTACAGCCATTTGTTCATATAATAATAAATATAATAAAAGCAACCTATTCACTCAAATAAAAGTGAAAAGGAGATGCAAGGACTCAAAAGAGGCCACTTATAGCAATCCTAAATTTAATAAAGAAACACAACAAATAAAATTGGGAAAAGGTTTAAGAAACGAGAGGTACGTGTTCAGGGCGATGTAAGAAGCTGCTAAGGTTTAGTTTTGAAAATTTTTGCTTAAAAGATGGAAGCGATGGGGCCGAGACAATCTCATCACTAAGTGAGTTCCACAGTGGGATGATTCGAATGCAAAGAAGGACTTTCTAAGATTTGTTTTGAAACGGGAGAGTGATAACTTAAGGTGGTTCCCACGAGTCTTAGAAAGTGGGCTGAGCTCAAATAGCGGCATGTCAAAAGGTAACATGTTATGTAGAATTTGGAAGGTCAAAAAAAAGGTCGGTTTTTAAGCGACGACACTCAAGGGTGTCAAGTTTAAGCGATAGGTTAAGTTTCTAAGGCCTGGAAGTAACTTGGTAAACCTCCTTTGAATTGACTCTATTTTGTCAATGTCCTTTAGCAGGTGAGGGGACCAAACCTGACTCGCATACTCTAGCATTGGGCGCACGTAAACTTTGAAGGCCCAAAGCTTTGTGAGCACATATCCCGAGCAGAAGCAACGGATGACGATGGCAAGCCTACGACTAGCAGCCGCAGAAATTGTGTCACAGTGGGTAGAATATTTGAGGTTTGACTGGAACCAGACGTCGATTTTCATGTTTTTGCCCCAAGGACTTCGGTACCCAGACACAGAGTGGGAGATTCGTATGGTTTACCCAGACGAAAACCGAAGCATTTCTCAGAGGAAAGCGGGAGCTGCCAAGTGATGGACCAATTGTAAACACGGTCAATTTCGTGTTGAAGATTAAAGTAATCAACCACGGAGATAGCTGGCGTGTGACGCTTTAGGTCATCCGTAAATTTTTCTTGGGAAACCAAGTCGCAGGCACAATTTAAGTCATTAAGGTATAAGAAGTGGTCCCTGTATGTATGTATTAATGTATTCCAGCGTTTAGGTTGAAGATTTTCTACTCTCGGGTTTATGCACGTGTTGTTGCCACAATGGTAATGCAAACTTTAGGGCCAGAATCATATTCTTCGTGAAAACACAAACATAATTAAAAAATTATTTTCATATGTAGTTCCCTCAAGATAGGACCAGGAGTACAAATAAGTCTGTGATGATATACGTCCATGGTGGAGGTCTGCAGAGTGGAAGTGGAATATACGAGGACTATCCTCCAGAAAGACTTATGGACTCGGATATTGTACTGGTCACCATCAACTACAGACTCGGAATGTTGGGTAAGCAAGGCTGTATCACAATGTATGCATACTGGATTAACCAGGTTACAATTGGCTTATTTCTCCCACAGGGAATTGTCATCCATTGATCACGCTTCGCATGGATACAAAGTACTACACATATAATGAAAGGGGGAAGCCAGCCAGAAGTAGTATCATAGAACAATCAGTTTTTTTTACTAGGAAACAAGCTTAGGGCGTATTATAGGCGGAGCAGATTGAAATATCCTGCGTACTGAAGGTTGCATGTCTAGTTCGATTTGTACTGCTAAGTATGACTTGTGTACCAAATTTCCTTCTTTTCCTCGATGAACAAGAATTTGTTGATCAATCATCAGGGAGGGGCACAGGGGGGTCTTGGGGGCCTTGTGGTATTTCATGGGAATTCCCTGGCTTGTTCGATCTGTACTGCTGAGAATGAATTGTGTACCAAATGTCATGCTTTTAGCCGAATTTGCAAGAATTTGTTGGTAAGCCTCAGAAAGAAGGCAGATGAGCCCCACTGGGGGCCCTTGGTGGGGTATTTCATGGGAGTTCCACGGATGATTTGACTTGTGCTGCTAAGAATGACTTGTGCACAAAATTTCATGCTTTTAGCTCGATCTGCAAGGTTTTGTTGGTCAACCTCAAGGGAGAAATGTGGGAATGGGCGCTGTGGGCCTTTGGGGGTCTTTCATGGTGATTTCCTTGACTGGTGCGATTTGTATTGCTAAGAATGACTTCTGTACCGAATTTCATGCTTTTAGCTTGAGTTACAAGAATTGGTTCATCAAGCTGTGGGCCCTTGGAGAGGTATTTCACGGGGGTTCCATGGCTGATTCGATTTCTGCTGCTTAGAATGACTTGTGTACTAAATTTCATTTTGTTAGCTCGACCTGCAAGAATTTGTTGGTCAAGCCTCAGGGTGGACATTGGGGGGGGGGCATTGGGGGCCCTTGAGTATCTTTTCAAGGGGAGTTCCCTGAATTAATGGTTCGATTTATACTACTGCGAAAGACTCTGATAACAAATTTCATGCTTTGAGCTCTATTTGCTATAATTTGTTGGTCAAGCATCAGGGGGAACATGGGGGGTTACACTGGGGGACCCTTGGAGGGTATTTCATGAGGGTTTCATGGCTGGTTCGATTTGTACTAGTAAGAATGACTCGTGTATTTAATTTCATTTTTTTAGCTCTATTTGCAAGAATTTGTTGATCAAGTCTCAGGTGGAAGGATCACTTGTGTACCAAACTTCAGGCTTTAGCACGATTTGCAAGATTTTGTTGGTCAAGCCTTTGGGACACATGGGGGGGGGGGCGAAAAGTAACAATTAACAAATTAACAATTTTGCATAGTAATAGTTAGCTCATTGTATTGTATCCTAGGTTTCTTGAGTACTGGTGATGCATCCTCTCCAGGCAACTATGGTCTTCTTGACCAAGTCCTTGCTTTCCAGTGGGTCAAAGACAACATCGAGGTATTTGGAGGCAACCCAGATTCAGTTACCATATTTGGAGAAAGCAGCGGTGGAGCGAGCATTAGTTATCATCTTATTTCGCCAGTGTCTAAAGGTAAGTGATATAAATACGAAACCATTGGCGAGTGAGAGCAAACTGTGAGTTTCCTCTTAGCAAGACTGAAATCACTCAATACTTGCTCCAAAATGTTAAAAAAGAAAGCCTCCCATGAGGAAGGAACAGCTGACTTGGGTTGCTAAAACCTTCCCGGGTAGTTCGCGTTTATCTCTTCAGCTACAATAAACACCAAATTTGGTTTGAAAGTTTGATTTCTTCATCACATAAGCTAATGTAAAATCCATTTTAAAAAGAATACCTTTCACGACTCATATGGATATTGTATAGGTGTATAGATAACAGCAATTATATTTGAGAGTCAAAATTCTGAAACTCCAAGAGCAATTGTATTGATTTGCGAAAGTAAACCGACATGTAGGAAACGCATGAAATGAATCTAACAGTAGGTTCAAAAGTTACCAAGAATACAGATATACATATATATAGATTCTTTTGACTGAAGCTTCATCACGTGTAGAGCGATCTCAACTTCTTCTGACCTGTGTCGAAAAAAATAGGTTGAAGGGCTATCTAGCCACATCTGGTAAAATTAGAGTGATCTCATCCATTTATGACCAAGGATGAAGAGGGATGTTCCCCTCTTCTGTCTATATTACCAAATCTAGATTTGTTAAGTGATGTCGGCCCGTGTGCTTTTAATTTGTTAACGATCCTCTACAGGAAGGCTTTTTGTACGTGTTTTGAGCGTTGGATTTACGAAAGGGGATAAGGTAAGCTACAAGCAGAATCCTGGTTTATAAAATATGTTCTTCTCGCAGGATGAGAATTTACTTTGCTCTGCTGCTCACCAGATGTCACTCAAACTGAACTGTCACCCAGCTGTCACTCAAACTGAACTGTCACCCAGCTGTCACTCAAACTATCACAAAAACCTTAAAACGTGCAATGCATAATTGAGGTCAACGTGAGCGTAGTACCTATATTGAAAAAAGAATAAGTCATGCTAATGCAAGTTTAAATTTTAATGAATATATCCGTGAACTGACCCATGACTGCTATATAAGATAACTTTTGTATATGTAAAGAGCCTTGGATTTATTATCATGCTTCAAATTAAATCTTCATGAACTTATTAATTAACCAGTGATTTGTGATATCAGACTGGCTAATGCTAGATATCAAGATACCGTTTAGCGAAGGCGTATATCCTATTTTTATTGAATAAAACGCATGCGTACTGGACCTTTGTTGGCAACAGAATGTGGCTTCTATGAAACCATGAACGTTATCAACAACCAGAGCCTTTAACCTGTCAGGATCGTCCGCATACTCCAGCTCGAACACCGCTCAACATGCTACCCTTGTGCACCCGTCCATAGCCCAAAGACCGACGGAGCAAGCTTATGGTAGGGCCAAGCCGCCTTCGTTCAAACTATTATCTAAGTCTACCCACGGGTCTAGTAAGAGTTCTGCGAGAAATCTCCACGATAAAAGTTCTTTACATAATATGTAACTTCTCTAGTCCTGTTGTATATCACTTGAGCAGTATTTTAAAGTAATTAATTGATACATGACCCAAAATAAACGTAATAATATTTCACAATTTTAAGCTAATGTGCATTGGTTTCATTTATACTGTTTTCTCACATAATGCTTTCGTATTTTCAGGCCTTTTCCACAGAGCCATTGAAATGAGTGGTAGCGATTTAACTTTGAACCACTTTGCATCCAATCCGTTGTTTTGGGCAAAGTTTCTAGCATCACAGGTAGACTGCCCACAAAATGATACGATACTCATGCTGGAGTGTTTTAGAGGGAAATCCTACAAAAAATTAATACAAGCAATGGAATCTACGGTAAGCTTTACTAACTTCAAGGTTTCTCAGCTCTAACTTTATTCCTCTAGATACACGCTAGTATGCCACGCCAAGTTAAGCAACAAACATCACATCAATTCAGTTGTCGAGGAGGTAAACCCTTACAGCGCGATGCCATAGCATAAGTGTCTAATTGGGCACATTTCAGGTACTCGGGAAAAAACAATAATGTGGTATAAAAGTTTAAATTACAGTAAAATGGAGAGCAATGACCCACCTGACAAAAAATATTTCGTGAAGGAATGTTACCTAATCAGCTTTTATTGCAAATCTGACCCTCAACAACATTGCAAATGTGTTAGTAGCTACTAGCCGGATCTCTGACTAACACAGAATTAAACTATTGATTACTGTCGAGTGCATAAAGGTTAGTAAGACACTGTCTGCTTTGTTTTCCCACACAGAGTGTATTGCTTGTCATAGACCTAATTGGTGCATCGGCTGTATGAATTTATCAGGAGAGAGTTCAATGGGGGGAGGGGGGTTAGCACGAGCTTTTTACCTAAATGGGCCTTATCACTAAAAGAAAAAACTCAAAATTGTTTAAGTGATCTATATCTTTAATGAGCTATATCTGGGAGGCTCTGGGATGAAAATAACGAATATGCTGATTAAGAGCGAGAGGTGAACAACCAAAAAAATATTTAAAAAATTAAATTTTCGGGGACAAAACTTGCCAATCAGGGCTTGCCAGGGCTTGCCAATCAGGGCATTTTGCCTTAAATCCGCCACTGGTGCTTATTTTACAGTATTACCAAAACCAGGCAAGAATGCTACCCTTACTAAAGTTTCGTTTGAAGGTTCACTATGTCTGTGTTTCCTGCTGCCCCATGGATGGCTTCTCTGCACTACCCAACTTCTTTTGCGAATATCTTCCTTGTTTTGCGTGCGATTTTTGTTCTGCTTTCTGTGTTGCACCAGTACCGCGACCCCCCACAACTTTCTAATTTACTTTATGCCCCTATAATTGCGAAAGTTAGGAGATACAAATTGGATGACCTTGAATACGAACTAAAAGGTCATTTTGGAGCGCATGATCGGATTCGCCATATGTGAGCATGCTATTATCAGCAACCCATATCCAAGTCTTACGGCTGTATTTCACATGGTACTGGTATTGAAGTTTATGACTTAACAAACAATACTTTATTGAGACGTGTGCAGAAAATACAAAATAAAATTATTCGTTAAAAAAAACCTCAAGATAGTTAAATTTGATCACAAAATTCTTAATATCGATAGACGAAGAGACTACTTGATTAGGCATATAACAAAAAACTATTTTGTAATGGAATCTTTAAGAAGTCTAAGATGTAACAGTAGCCTACGAGCTGAATCAGTTATACACAAATTACCACTTTGGAGAAATAATAATGTCTCTCTTTATATATTTTATTTCGTATCATCATGGCTCAACTATTCAAAACATTAATTAGGAACTAGGCTTACTATGAAGTTTGGGCAAAATCGAGCATCATAAACTCCTCAATGAAGGCCTAAAAAATGTGTTGCTGACGTTATTACTCCACAAATTATTTCACCTTTGATTACTTTCTACATAATGTGTTTTATTTCACTTTGTCACTGAGAATATGTTAAAACCAACACACGTGCTCTTAATTGAAAACACGGTATCCACACTTTTGATGATCACAACAAACCGGAAATTACTGATTTGTGTTCTTTTTCTTAAGATGGCTTCGGATTTCTGGAACATTCCATTCGTACCAACTGTTGATGGCCAGTTTCTTACGTGTTCTCCACGAGATATACTGACAAGATCTCCCGAAAAGATAAACAAAGTTCCCGTGCTGAGTGGATGCACAGAAATGGAAGGTGCTGCAATGCCTCGTGGTACGTGGCGTTACTAATAATTAGAAACCAACAATGAAAATTTCTTAGTTTTTTTTTTTGGGGGGGGGGGGGGATAGTCCGTTTTCCTTTAATTCTTCATCTTGTCCTTGAGTATACTAATAACATATGGGTCGTGTTTATTAAACATGTGTGAATCTGCTTTCTGTGATTCGAAGTATTCCTCGCATACACAACTGTCTGGATTTTTAGCCATGTGTACACATTCTTTCTCCTGTTAATGAAATGCATTTAAAAATAATTTCACTCTTATTGTTATTGTTCTTAACCTGAATGGGAACTTTTTATTTGTTTGTTATACAGCTCGTATTATGTTTTGGTGGTGTTTGAGAAGTATATTACAATATTCTTGGTACACAATATTTGCTTTGAAAGCGATGTCGAATTTTGTAGGAGTGTGCCTTGTGTTGGAGTATTCTGACGTACACTTCAACTTTGGTTGAGTCTGTGGATTAAAAAAAAGGCTACGTAGAGTTGTCCACGGGAAAAGACAGATTCATTAAGTCACATACCTAAAGTATGAAGCCCTTGTAACTTAGATGTATTGTCATCACATAGCCAAGACGTACTGGAAGTTGTGTTCGTTGAAGAAGCAATTGCATATCTGAATCGGAATTCGACATGTGAATGCCGGGAATACATGGCCATGTTGAATGTCACCAGAAGCAAATTCTCCATCCATGACTGAGGTTATTATATGAAGGAAAAAAGAGTCTGTTGCCTTTTGAGCTAGGTTGTGGAAAGCGTTATTATTGCTCCCACGTTTAGGCTTACTGGAAATGATAGAAGTCTGAAGGCGTTAACGTATGTAAAAATTCTATGGGATAGTTTCAGCTTCATCTTGATAGTGAGCTTGGAACACGTCTACGCTGAAGTGAGTTGTATGCCAGGATATTTGTATGCCTGGACAGTTGTACGCCAGAACATTTTGCATTTATTTCTTCGTGACTGTTAAACATTCATAATTTCTGGGACAAACAATTGCAATATTGGATACGAGTTGTGGTGCAGAAAAAAATTCTTGCAGGAAAGCTTCATCAACGATTGAGCCTTTCATAATATATTGTTGAGGGATTTTAATGACATGTTTGCCTAGAGCTTGGTGCTTGGGAAGGTTTTCTTATGCGAACTGTGTGAACCGCTGTGCCTAGTTTCCTTCACCAGTTTGCATATGTGCGTGGAGATTGAAAATTGTGAAATGTGTTCATAACTGTCCATGTTCATACATCGAACTACATTTGGAGCCCTATGAGATACACCCAAGGCCACCCATTGTTTCCCTGTGTCCTCACCATGAGGCTGATGACCAACAAATTCTAGTTCGATTTGTACTGCTAAGAATGACTTGTGTACCAATTCATGTTTTAGCACGATAAGCAAGAATTTGTTGGTTAACAACCTCACACAGGTGAGTGTGGTGGGGGTGACAGGAAAGTGATTTAGCGGGTATCTCGAGGGTTTCCATAAATGGCTCAATGTGCATGATTAGTGTTTAAGAAAGTCTAGAGCCTTTTGAACGGTATTTATGTGATTACGATATTTGTTGTTCTTGTTGTTGGGGAAATTTTGCTCTCTTCTACAGGTCGAACCAAAGAACCGATTTTCAATTTTTGTAGTTTAAAATTAAGTATTAAAAAGGCTCTCTTATGAGGTCGTTTTAAGGTGATTACATTATTCTTTTCTTTGTTATTCTTGCTGGAACAAGGAAACAAACAACAGATATTAGTATTAACAAAACGCTTAAGCGTATAAATACGGATGCAAGCCTTAAAAAACTAAAGGAACAGGTATTAGAAAAAGACATGTAAACCATCAGGGTCGCACTAATACGTGTAAAGGAAGCTTCAGCTTCTTTTTTGGAACGATGGTGATTCTTTCACACGTATTAGTGCGACGCTGATGGCTTACATGTCTTTTTATAATGTATATTCCTTTAGGGCTTTAAGTTTTTTAAGGCTTACATCCGTGTTTTATACCCTTAAGCAGCTTTTTTTTAATACTAACGAGTTTGTACGTTTCAGAAAATTACTTTTCTTTGTAAATGACTTTTCACAGATATCACATTGTATGACCTTATTCTGCAAGTACGTCTGAGGGTGGGGAATGGGGTAGGCCTATGCTGTTGTAAATGCTCTATTAAATACGTCTTTTGTTTGAAGGCTTTCCTAGTGTTTGTCGAGTTCATGTGTCCAAGTATGGTGTGCCAGAATATTATTTTATGTGTAAAATGCCTTATAAAAGGTAACATAGTTGTGACGTTTCCCCAGTATGAGTTTTTCCATGTTAAATAAGTTACTTTTCCGTGTAAATGATTTGTCGCTGATAATACATTTGCAAGATTTTTCCCCGATGCGAGTTTGTTCATGTTCCACTAATTAACCTTTGCTGCTAAACTGGCATCTGTTATGTCACATTTATGACTTATTTTGTCGTTACGGTGATACGCGTGAGCATCCAATTGCTTGTTTTGTATGAACACATTCGCCACAAACATTACATTTGAATTTTTTTTTCAAGATCACGTTGAAAGAAAATTGCTTTGCGGTTTTGTGTGTTTATAAACGTAGTAAATATACATTTTCAGATAATTTATAAAATAAATATTTTATTGAATGATATATGGTCACAACGCAATATACAAGTAATAGTTGCGAGTGAGAAAGCCAAAGTTACCGTTTATTATACCACGGCCTGTTTGCTCACTCATAAGCCGTGGTATAACATTCGGTTAACCGTGACTTTCTCACCTACAATTAAATTATATCACGGTTGGGACGTCTAGCTAACTCGTATTTAATTAAACCGTTTTTCGTAGGTTTTTTTTGGGGGGGGGGTTGCTTATTTTTTTTTGTGCGAATTGGTTCAAGATATATGGTAATAAGTAAATCGGTATGAATTAAGACCATTTTTTTACTTTGTGGAGGTGGAGGTGGTGGTAAACGCCGTGTTTTTAGCCAGAAGCTGAAGTGACAAAAGCGTGGGTTATCGGAAAAAGTGTGGGGTAACTTGATAACCTTCATTTTTCACGATGACACACCCTTCTGGTCGCGGTTAACGGGATTTCACTTATTGAAATTAGCACGGCACTGAGTTAACGTGACGTCACAGCCGTGGTATAATGTAACATTATTATTGCGTCATCATATGATTGGTATAACAGTACTGCTTGTACGCGGTATCATTATTCTGACCAACATCATCAATGACAGCTAATATTGACTGGTTCATTACGTCGTCATTGTTTTCAAGTTCTGTTTTTCCTTCAAAACGTCGGCACTCTCATCTTTTATTTTGGTCCATATGCTTTCCAGTTCCGTGATACGCTCCCATAATCATTGAATGTTTCCGTTGTACCTTTCATCCTTTAAACCGTTAATCTTTGGCCTCAATATAGGGAGGTTTTTTGTATATTTTTTACCCCGACGACATTTTAACATGGTGGGAACAACCTGTAAGGTCTGGTAGATGTTGGATGTAACTTACGAGAACTGATTTCCAGATGCAATTCTTCAATTTGCGTCCGCAGTGCATCTTCTTTTATAGAACTTGTGAAATTGTGAAGACGACGACGCATGCTTGGCAGACAGCCATGAAGACGATACATGCAGAACTTTGCTGCTATCCTGTATGGAATCTGTGAAATTAAACAACATGTGCCGATTCGTGAACTGTAGATGTCAGCACTCTCTGACACGCGTCGTTTTACCTGCCTTATCTTCTTATCCTTGCCTGGCCACACTGATCTTATTACGTAGATATAGTATATATCAGTCCATACAGTTTATAGTGTACAGTATACAGTTCCTTACACATATGTTATCATCCTTTATTTCAGTGATGCACTACCTGAAACCTAATATCTCACTTCTATCGCAAGATATGTTTAACTTTATTTTCAACTTCTCTGTGGCCAATCCGAGTGTGAATGTCAGCCGCATGATTAGAGATCACTATCTGAAATCAGTTAATGTGACCAATAAATTCGAAGAAACCAAACTCTTTGCAAAGGTAAGTACATGGCTGTCGATGGTGAAACATTGATGAAATAATGAGGCGAAAGCTACGAGGATCTGTCGATACAAGACAAGACGGGAAATAACCATTCTTGATCGATGCCTATTCTTGCAGTTTTGATCGTGTTACAGTCTTCACCTCGTGACCACATTCTCGATCGTGCCTTGTCTTGTCTCGACAATTTTGATGCGTCTCATATTATTTTCCAATAAAAGTCATACAATTTTGTAAATTTGCAGTTGACAGTCGATTTTTTGCAGTACCTTTAAGGACACTTACTTTGTGGTCAATTAGGTAATGGCGTATTTGTAACACTAAAATGTCCGCGGCCTATATTGAGTTCGCCGCAGAACGAACACAGATAATTGATTGCACGTTTTTAGTAGCAGAGTGCCTTGTTGATATCCAAGATGGCTACAAAAACAATGGCGGTCATCGATTAAAGCCACCCCATCCTGGAATACGTAGCCGCTCACAAAATACTTACAAGACAAAAGATACACCGCGCACACAATAAACCCCCTACCTTACCCCTGTCAACACAACTGCCATAAGCAACAAAAACCCATGGAAACTTTAACTCAAGACAACTTTTAATTGCGTCTAGGGCCCTGGGCAGGGTAATTGAAGAACATGAGAACGAACTCACTAAGTCGGAAGATTTTTTTAATGGGATTTTACCTGACGGGTTGTGTACAACCTGCTTTAGAACGTTCCTTGTTGTTTATGAACTGATGCCTACCGCCCACATATTTTCGGGACAGAGCGTGTAACGGCACGTGGTTCTGGTTCCCACGGCCCTCCACTGACCCATACGTTGCGAACACAGCTTGAAAACAGCTAATGAGAGGTCCGTGGAATAAGCCCCTTTTGTACAGACCGTACCCAAACTTAGTGAGGAAGCGTCAACAAGAGTGACAAAATGATGCTTCCTTTACCGGATTCGTCGGCTGGTTTTTCTGACCCTTCCATTGAGACCGACCCGGGGTCTGACCTTACGACAAATGTTCCCTTTGAACCCCCGTCTCAATCAACGCCCCTTCACAGTGCAGGCTCTACTGAAGACTCCCCGGTGGTGAGTATTACTAGCCTGGCTAGCGATGTTTTACGCCCCTCAACTACCGCGTCCTTCTCTAAGTCAAAGTCCAGGGTTAGACGTAAAGCCCCTGTCCGAATACTCCGATTAGTGCGTTTTTCCTTAGGTTCTTCCTTAACATCAGCAAGTGCTTCCCATTGCCGCGTCTCTTCCCGCCTTAAAGGTCTTCCTTCTGGGTTTTTCTTCCTTTAACCTCCTTCCTGCCATTTCTCACAGATTTACCTAACCTAGTTCACAGATAAATCCTAACCTACCTTTTGTGAGTTATTAAACTGTTTGTTGAGCTTAGTACAGACTCTTAACCATAGTTATTTTATGGTGATTACAATATATTGTTGTTGTTATTCTTGCTGGGACAAGAAAAAAAAATGTATCAGTAAAAAATGCTGAAGCGTATAAAATATGGGTGTAGGCCTTACGAAAAACGTCATGCTGTAAAGGAACAGACACATGAATACTACATTTAAACCATCAGTGTCGTCCCAGGTTGTTTTTTGGGACGTTGAAGATTTCTTTACACGTATTAGTGCGACGCTGATGCTTGTATGTATCTGTTCCTTTAGAGCGTTTTTAAAGTTTTTTAAGGCTTCATCCGTATTTTATACGCTTTAGCGATTTTTACTACTTTGTTTTTTTTCTGAACTTGGTAGCTCTTTTTACCAGTTTTATTTTTCGATTTGATCATTAATCTACATTTGTGTTTTGGCTTATTTTTTGATATTTTTAAAATTTCCTGATGCAATTATTTCCTATTGAAACTTTTCTATAGTTTTGCGAATTGAAAGTTAGGCCGTATTTTTTTAGGCACGTATTTTTTTTTTGTAGCTGTAGACATGTTTGTTGTCACTCGCCAGCAAATACAGATACCCATTGTTACAGCATGCCATATACTGTGATAATGTATTGTTACCACAGATGGCAGTGCTGATGATGTATAAGAGTGAGTAAGTTTATTCCAAGGCCCGCTGAGATAGTAGCTGCGCTCCACTCCAGGCCCGTCAGTTTGCTTCTGTTTAGTGACAGACACGCCAGGAGTCGTCCAGTACCATACGGCCTGAGGATTGGTATCTGAACAAAATTTAGGCTTTTAAACTTTAAACACGTAAAGGTAACGATCAAATTGCGAGATCTGGTGCATATTGAGGGGTTTTCACGCTTTCACTTAGTACAGATACAAATTCTTTTGGGTTCTCATTCCGTACGGTACTGGAAGACTCCTATAGTGTCAGTCACTAAACAGAAGCAAGCTGACGGGCCTGGAGTGCAGCGCAGCTACTTTCTCTGCGGGCCTTGGTTTATTCCTACGCATTAATACCGCAAGGGCCCATGAGATCCAGAACAAACAGACAAATACAATACAAAACTAAAAAGTCGTAAACTATCCTAAATACACGTGATACAAGCAGCCTATTCACTAAAACTTCGAAAATATGTTGTAATGCACTACAGATATCCCACACAACACATTAGACCACAAATCAACTTACTCAAATAGTGGAACCGTCCTGTTGCCTAGCTGAAATGCACACCCATACCAGGGCTCTCTACAGTACTGGCCGGATCTTGGATGAAAAATAGCATTACGCGACCGGGTTGACAATATGGCCGCCGAAAGTGCCGCTGATGCGATTGAGTTGCCGCATTTTGTCAACCGAGGGCGACGCCCTCCGTACAAACTGCCAACGAACGTGTTGCTTTTTTTTGGAAACCCAGTGAAATAGCTTAACTGTGGCTATTATAAATAATAAAAAATTTGCGATCAAAATCTACGTACAAATTTAAATATTTCGAAAACCGCCACTAACCGCCAATAGATGTCGCGTCGCACAAAGTTGCTACCTCAAAGAACAGACCTCGACGAAATGAACCAGACGTGGCGGCCATTTTGTGTACCCCCTAATATCGTTGTAGAGCGGGCCAGTTAGTTTACTGGCCATGCCCATAGTAAAGTGAAAATTTGCCTTTGTGCATTCACTGCCGTTGTTAAGTTGGTGTGTTAAGCCAGAACTGACACACCACTTACACTACTTCTTCACTTATGCGCTAACTCACGCTATTCCTGCAACACTCCAGGACTTCAAAACAGAAAGGGTAATGTGTTCGTGCTGTACATATATTGCAATGGAATGGCCATTGGCCAATAATCTGTCAGAAGTCTTTCCCAATACGTCGCTACGTCACAGTAATAGTCGTATGGAATTCAACCTTGAAATGGGCTTGCAAGTTATTCAGCAAGCCTTTAGCTAGTTACCAGTATGTAACCTTATTTATAGGGTCAGATTTTGCACTAAAGGCCATTTCAAATTTATTTTCACATGGGTTATTTTTGGTCTTGTATGCAGAGATCGCAATTAAATTCAACCGAATTCCTGCATTCGTACCGCATTATTTCAACCCAGAAAGCTGAGACTGTGTCAAACCGATATATGTTATTGGAAGAGAACACTGTGGTTGTTGCGTTACTTGGCGTGACCTCGCTATGGATCTTAATGCTTAATCTTTGTTTCTAATTATTCATTATTTTTTTATTTAATTTTATGGTTTAGATAAACTCAGACGACTTGGTCATGTACCACTTCGAAGAGGCTCAATATCTGTCCAAAGCAGGTCTTGATATCTACCTGTATTCTTACGATTATGGAACAACGAACACTGACAAAAAAGGAGCAGAAGACAGAAAATATGGTATGTGTATGAATTATAAACTAAGGTACACTGCAGCAAGTTGTGGCCAGAAAAAAAAAACCTCTTCTATAGTTTGTTCCACATTATGTTTGCAGTAAACTGACTGTATGGCGCCACGTACACTCAGAGTGCAGAAACTTGTAGACATCACGCTTGTACACTCTACCCAGCTATGAATGATTTATTTACATGTTTTTTTTTTGGAATCGTAGTGGAAGGAAACGTGGCGTCATACAGTCAATTTTCCTGCAAACATAATGTAGAACAAGTATAGCAGGGAATCAAAAACTAGTCTCAGTAAAACACGGACATTATTATAACAACAAAACTACGTGGATAATTGATCCAAGATTTCACTCATCAGAAAAAATAACTGGTGACCGTGTTAATTCCACATCGCCATAAATCTGGGTTGCATGCCGTAGAACCTGACTGATCCTTGTCACCGCCACATAACCAGTTCTTGAATGGGCGAACGAAATTCTGGGTCGTTGCCCAGTTTCTACAGTGGCCAGCATATCATGTTTCTACATGTTTGTACTTGACTATTACTTCACCAGGCCAACTGTCGTATCTGCCACAGTAACAAAATGCTCTTTATTCCCAGATTTCCGAAATTTAATGGTTTTCTTTATGAACAGTAGTGATACGAAGAAAACCAGTTTCGATTCTCGAGTTTTAATTATTCATTTTTAGTTAACCAGTTAATACTCCCCAAGAGTGAAATCAAATATTATCAGCTATGACAGAACAGAAAAGCAGATTTTCTGAGTCATGAAAATCACAACCCTGGTCTTGAGAATCGACTGCAGAGGGAAACTGTTTATTTTCCAACCTTCTCTTTGCTAACAACCCCAACAGTTTGATTTAACACAGATGACTTTGTCTATTTATTTGTTATTCAATTCCGTGGAGTCGTCCATTGTTTGCAAATAAATCAGAGATAATCATAGGACCATTAGTACTTGCCAAATATAGTCCCTATGCTACCTGTACTATTCACAATGTTGCATATAGGCCTAGTATGAAGGTTTGTGCACTCATGAACACACATTGACTGTTGCATGCTTGAACAATAGTTTTTCATCCAATTTAAAATGTTTGCATAGTTGCTAGTGATATGTTTATTTCACGTTTTGTAGTGTTTATAAAGTAAGTTCTCTAGTGCCTTCACCCAATTTCTAGTCTGTTATTGTTAATAAATAATTCAGTATCCATATATATAAAAGGCTTGGGTAGCACTGAGAAAAATCATAAGGTGTGTGTGTGTGCATAACAACCAGTAACAAACGTTTGTGTGTGCGTTACAATGTTTGTGCCCTGTAACAATCAGGAAGAGCTTTCAAAAATGGCTGAGAAACAATCAATATCTGCACGATGGTTGCTGGGTTTATCGTACTTAGTGTCAGAACGGACAAACAGTCAATTCAGCAACATAACAGCAGCGTCCTCCATTGCAAAAAGACATTTACTTCCCTACGAAAACCAAACAACAGGGATTCAAATGGAGGGGGAGCGGCGATGGGGGTGGGGATATTCACACCACACAATGGGGGAATTCGGGAGGGGGGGCAGTGGATAGGGGAAAGGGCTACCAGTAGGCGCATGGGGGGAAATCTGACCATGCACCGGGAGAATGTACGGAGAGGGGGCAGATTGGGGGGAGGCGGGGAGGAGACAGATTGGGGGCCTTGAAGTTATTTTCATTTCGTGCTACCCAGTAAAGTATTTCATTTAGGTATGCGGGAACCGGCTAGACCGGCGTATGTTATGCCGGGGGTTCAGCTAGTCTTTAAAGAGTTGCAAGTAAAATCGGTTTAAACTGCTTCAAAATCAAAAGGTTATTCATGCGCTAGCTTTGAAAGATGGTCCGTGGATAGGATAAGTCAGTAGGAAGTCTTCGTTGTGTGATTATTAGTAGAAATTGTCTGATTTGTGGGGGGAGTAAAGATTGAACAAATGTACACCAATGAATTTTTTATTGCACATGGTAGATAATCTAAAATAAGAAGCGAAGGACCCTTTCCCTTTCCTTTTCCCTTTTCCCTTTCCTTTTCCTTTTCAGTTTCCTTTTTAATTTAGCAAAAGGAAATGCTGAGTTAAATTTATTTATCTTTGCTTAGTTTACAATGCCAGTCTATTAGTTTATTCCCCTACATCCCCACTGACGATGTGACTAACAAACAGAGCTAACAAACAAACATACGTTTAGTTTGAAATTTACACCTTCTTCATTCATCGACATTTTGGAGACAAATGATTAGTTAGGACAGATCAGATAATTCACAACCGGCAAGGTAATTAAAAGCTGATTGAAACAGACATTAGCGTAATAGTATCAAATTGAGGAGACAAAAGCAAACAGACATTAGCGTAGTAGTACCGAATTGAGGAGACAAAAGCAAATAGACATTAGCATAATAGTACCTAATTGAGGAGTCAAAAACAAATAAACATTAGCGTAATAATACCGAATTGAAGAGGCAAAAGCAAATAGCCATTAGCGTTATAGTACCGAATTGAAGAGTCAACGCAATTCTCGCTTTCATATGCTCAGGGGTGTCTCCCGTCCATCTGGAGCACCGCCACTGTGGTTCCTGTTTTTAAGAAGGGTTCTCCTTCGGATGTGCAGAATTACCGATCTATTGCCCTGACCTGCGTGGCCTGTAAAATCATGGAGTCCATTATTCGAGACCCTGTTTTATTGTTCCTCCATGAGTTTTCCATTGTTCGTCCCAATCAATTTGGCTTTATGCCTGGCCGCTCCTCTACCCATCAACTTTTATTCGCACTTGATCACTGGACTTCCGCTCTTGACATTGGCATCCCCTATGATATCATTTATTTCGATTTTCAGAAGGCATTTGAGTCTGTCATATATCGTAAATTTCTGCTTAAGCTTAGTGCGAGTGGAATAGGTGGAGATCTTTTGAACTGGATCTCTGCTTTTTTAAGTAACCGTACTCAGCAGGTTTGTGTTGAAGGTTCACTCTCTTCACCTGTGAGGGTTTCTAGTGGGGTACCACAGGGGTCTGTCCTGGGGCCCATCCTCTTCGTAATCTATCTTAACGACCTCACCTGTACTAACGAAAACAGTACGGGCTTTAAGTTTGCTGACGATCTAAAACTCGGGTCAGCAGTCCTCACAGATGAATGCTCTGCTGCACTAAAAACTGAGATTGTGAGAGTTGCTGATTGGTCGCATACCTGGCAGCTGCCTCTTTCGATACCAAAGTGCCATTCGTTCCATCTTGGGGCCCGCAACACTGGCCATCTCTACTTCTTAGAAAATCTACCTTTGCGATCTGAACTCGAAGTACGTGACCTGGGTGTTTGGTTTACCCCGGATTTAAAGCCATCCTTGCACTGTCAAAAGGTCAGTGCATTAGCTTTTCGCCGTCTGGGTATCGTGAACAGATGCTTTACATCTGGTAACCTCGCGACCAAGGTGTGGGCTTTCAAGGTCTTCGTACGACCTCTCCTCGACTATGCTACCCCGGTCTGGTCCCCTGGCCTTCTCAACGACATTGACCTGATTGAGTCGGTGCAACGCCGGTTTACTAAGGGTTTGCCTGGTCTTCGAGACCTAACACCTTCGGCACGATTGGAAAGGGCAGGCCTCGAACCACTTGAGCTCCGCAGAATTAGGTTTGATCTTATACTGACTTATAAGATCCTTCACGGCTTGACTTCGGTTGACCTACCCTTTTTTGACTTATGCCAGCATAAACTTTCAACTAGAGGACATCCATGGAAGCTGACTATTCAGGGTTCACACCTTGATTGTCGTCGCAACTTCTTTTCCATCCAGACCGTTCCAATTTGGAATGCTTTGAATGTCGAAGTTGTCTCCCAGTCTACGTTGGCGGGTTTCCTTCGCATGCTGAAATCTCAGCCCTTGCATTCCTTTCTTCAAAGCGTTGCCCGTAAACTTATTTTCTTACATATCCACTCTCCTGTTTCTAACTTAATTACCCTTCAGTCCCGGTGTCAGTGGCTCGACACCCTTCCGGGTTCTTACCACATCCAGGGGGTAAAAAAGCAATATTATTATTTATTATTATTATAAATAGACATTAGCGTAATAGTACAGAATTGAAGAGTCAAAAGCAAATAGCCATTAGAGTAATAGAACCGAATTGAGGATTCAAAAGCAAATAGACATTAGCGTAATAGTAGCGAATTGAGGAGTCAAAAGCAAATAGCCATTAGCGTAATAGTACCGAATTGAAGAG
>JAHWFP010196962.1:25103-54026 GCA_023313725.1 Lithobius niger
TTAGCGTAATAGTACCGAATTGAAGAGTCAAAAGCAAATAGCCATTAAAATAATAGTACCTAATTGAGGAGACAAAAGCAAATAGACATTAACGTAATAGTGCCGAATTGAAGAGTCAAAAGCAAATAGACATTAGCATAATAGTACCGAATTGAAGAGTCAAAAGCAAATAGCCATTAGCGTAATATTACCGAATTGAAGAGTCAAAAACAAATAGCCATTAGAATAATAGTACCAAATTGAGGAGACAAAAGCAAATAGACATTAGCGTAATAGTACCGAATTGAAGATTCAAAAGCAAATAGACATTAGCGTAATAGTAGCAAATTGAGGAGTCAAAAGAAAATATACATTAGCGTAATAGTAGCAAACTGAAGAGTCAAAAGCAAATAGACATTAATACAATAGTACCGAATTGAGGAGACAAAAGCAAACAGACATTAGCGTAATAGTACCGATTTGAGGAGTCAAAAGCAAATAGACATATGACATTAAATAAATCCGTGCGTTTGCAAGGAGATTCTGCTATGTTTAGAAAAACTGATCGTATGAAAAAAGTTGACTGCTGTGCTCAAAACATAACGAAAGTCAAAATAGTCAAAAAGTCAAAAAGTCAAAAATGGATCAGAAAACTAAATTGGTGTTTCCACCTCAGAATTACTAAGAAAAAATTGATTTCACAGTTTGAACCCAAAAAATCTAATATCTACCCTGAAACAAAACTTGTTAAGGATTCCCGTCAAGCTTTTCGGCCGTGTGAAGTCATGATATCAAACGCCAAGTTCTTTCGCCTAAGCTCTTTCGCCAAGCTAATCCCACCTACTAAGACTTCAAACATTAAATGAAATAATTGAAAATTGCGCATTAAGCAATTTCATGAATTTTTTTTTAACTTTCAAAACTATTACTAGGTGGGATTTACTTGGCGAAAGAGCTTGGCGTTTGATATCACGACTGAACACGGCCGAAAAGCTTGGCGGGAATCATTAACAAGTTTTGTTTGGGGGCAGATAAACATTAGCGTAATAATACCGAATTGAGGAGTCAAAAGCAAGGATATGAAATTTACAGAAGAAAGTATATTACAAATATTTATTCAAATACAGGGATAATCAAGTACGGTACGTCTTTTGCAAATCCTGAGTTTAATGTACAAAACACCTGTCGAAAAAAAATGAAATTTTCGATAAAGGATAACTGATGCCTTATTTCCAAAAGCAAAAGTTTAAAGGAGGGCTACAGAGTGTCCACTAAACCACATCCCACAATCTGGCAAAATGGTAAATAAAAAAATAAAAAGTAAATTCAAAGCATAAACAGAATATCCAAGTGATCAGCTTCAGCTTTCAAATCTGGAGAGGTTAATAGTCCGTAGTCTGTCCCTGTGGAGAACTGAAGGCGAACAGGGAGATAATTTCACATATTAACGAAATGATTAAGAAGAACTAATTACGACAGTTCCATCTGAAGTGTTTCTCGACCAGTTTAGGAGTAGATGTACGCCCGTTGCACCTGAATGTTATTAAAAGGGTCACCTTCGAACTGGTAAGTCATTATGGCAGAATACACAAAAATCAGCTTAGCCGGCAACTGATGGAAATCCGTATTCAGAATAATGTAGACGTTCAGAAAAGGATTTACATTTAAGACCAAGTAGGAATACTGAACTTTGCATTTGTGGATTATGTGGTAATTCTCTTAGTTCTATCATATTTTGTTATCAGCCAAGGTCTTCATTACCAGAATTGTAACACTGATTTGAAATGCTTAATGGACGTAATAGCTGTTTCCGACCGTTATATTGTTTATAATGCCTGCACAGTTGAATATGATTTTACTTTATTTTACCAAAGGAATAAAACATGTGGGAGATCTGTTTACTTTATTTAATGTCACTGGTAACACAATACGTTTTGAAGAAAACGATTACAAGATGGTAAATATTATGACAGAAGTATGGAGCAATTTTGCAAAAACTGGGTAAGTTGATCTTGCTTCATTTTACCAAATAACGGGTAAACTTAGTGTCGCTGAAAGTGATAATTGGGAACTGAAAACTGAAAGTGAAAAAGTAATACATATGCAACATATTTGATAAAGCATTAGTTTATTTGCTCACCAAGAAAAGGCAACTGGTGAAACATAAATACAGTGTATTGATTTACATGTCTACTAATGGGTTTCACTGACAATTGGAAAATGTGACAAGCGTGATTGTTGGACAATTGTTGTACCATTGTTTCTGTACTTTCGTAGTTTTAGGTTTCAGTCTTTTAAGTATTTCAATTAAATTTCGTAATAATTTGTCTGAACATAGTGTTTTCAAAGCCAGCCAAAATTTTGCGTAGGGGTTTAAGAGATGATTGGAGCAGCCGTGTTATCATCGGTCCTCCTGAGGTATGCTTCTTGCTTAATCGAAGGAGGGGATGGGTATGCATTTGAGAAAGAAACATCTTTCTTAAGTCCCAATGAACTTATAATAGGGAGGTACACGAAACTTATTCTCGATTTCAGTATAGAGTTAACAATCTCTAAAAAAAAAAAAAACTCAACAAGGCTTGTAACCTTCGTCTTAAGTCTAAATTGAGTAATACACTTTTCCCACCATAAAATTATCCAAGTGCATTCGGAATCTTTTACTCCCTTCTTAAAACAAACAGCAATTTATTAACACGCACAATTACACCAAAAAAGTCAATAAAAGGCGAATTAATCGCCAAACTACAATTATGTCAATCAAAACCCCAATACATTCAGATTGTATTATATAGAAGTTTTCAATTTTTCAGAAAAAGAACTCCTCCAATTAAGAGTGAAATTCGGATGATTCCAAATGAATGAAAACCTCTTTCAAACAAGCCGTTTCAACTCTGAACTTAACTTTGGATATTTTTTTCTGGGAAGACTTTGAGTGATTTCATTCCTCGTGCATTCCTTTAAAGATTCGAAACCATGAACCTTGAATGAAGAAAGGACTTTTTGTTGATTAAGCCTCACAATAGTCAGTCCAACAGTCTCCCTTTTCAAAACTAGTCACAGTAGGCCAAGCTAGATTTTCTGGGCGTGTTTCTCGCAACAAAGAATTAAGGCATTGCATCAAGTATAGACATGAAAACGCAACTATGTCATCGAGTAACTTGAGATGAGAAAAAACTTAGGTTTCAAATTCAAAATCCACAAAGTAGTTATTTAGGTAAAAAAAAATAAACAAAAGGCTCACATTCATGACCAAAATAACTCTAAAGCCCCAATTATTTCCAATTCACCCTTTTCGAGGGACATTAAATTATTGTCATGTGGTAAAAACCAGAATGCAAACCCAAAATTCGACTTACAAGCAAACAATTCACACACGCACGCACAAAAAAAAAACAGTGTTTAAAATGAAGAGTTCAGTAAAAAGTTAAAAACGACTACGGTCTTCTAATGCTTCATGATTCAAACATGATATTTACGACGGAATTCTATTAAACATATTACTCTGGCAACAAATTTTGGATTCGCAGCATGACAACAGCTTAAGTAAAACGGCAAACACTTAGTAAGCACGTGGAACAATTTTAATGTAGAAATGCTGCAAAAAAATTCCAAGTTCGAAATCGGTTTGAAAAAAAGTGTACAAACTGAAAAAAAAATTAACCCAAGCACTCTGTGTATCAGGCCTTCCACAATAACTTCGTAGAATTTACAGAGATCTGAACTGAGCCACTGATTAACACTGAGCAAGGGGTTTTGTGCGCACGTTTAACTCCACAGACAACAACATCTTAAAGACTTTACGTAACCGGTTCAGCCAATACCTTTAATTTTATAGAGTTTATAGTCTTTCTATGCATGCTGCGATGCTGAATGATTTTACCTGGTGGTTATGGGCGTGGAGCTGGCTACTAAAACTTTAGTCAACATCTAATCAGTGGAGCTCACTTCCTGTCTCGTCCACTCAACAACCAATTGTGATTCTTTCTTTGACACGTGACCTTAGACGGTGGGGAGGAAGGAAGACGTAAGCCTTTTCGCAACCCACTTCCACTCGCGTGACAACGTTCATTTCGCGCAAAATAAAAGTATGTAAATCATTTTGAAAACAGGCTTACAGCTTTGTAATAATGATAGAAATTGTTTAAGGGAACATAAAATATATGTGTAAAACGAATGAATGTTAAACCACGCTATTTTATAGATTTTTAGATTTTTAAATGGTGAAAAACATTTTTTACACATTCTACATTCGTTTTTTTGGTATCGGTATACATCATGTTTGGTCACGTTCTTTAAAGACGCCAGGATGGTAAAATGTGTAATACATTTTTTACCGTGTTTTAACCGCATATATACTTCCACTGAGAATATATGGCAATTCCTTGCCCTTTCTACCTACATAGAATACATGGTGATTGATTGTATGGAAAAATACCATATGCTTTTTAGCAATCGTTAAAGCGTATGTACTGTATGTTTTACATTCATGTTTGGAGATTCCAAATACGTTCTACATCCATGTTTGCTGCTTCCTAATACGTTTTGTATTCCTGTTTGAACACACTCTTTAAACATGACATGACCTTTAAGGGAAAATACATTTATGTTGTATTCTAGCCAGATCTGTAAAGATATCCTCAAAGATAACTTAAACTCACCCTTTCAACATGACAATAGACACAAGTAGATCGAGTTAGAAACAATAGCCTTCAGCTTTCTAATAATTGCCAAAACGCACGTTTGGTTCTGCTTTCATGTTTGGGGGTTCCTAATATATTGTGGATTCATGTTTGAGCTTCCTAATAATTTGGCATTCATGTTTTGGCATTCCCAATACATTCTTCCTTCACGTTTGGAGGTTCCTACATCGTGTATTTAGACATATACTTCAGAAACCACATAATTCTAGGAAAGAATCACGATTGGTCGGGGTTGTGGCCAAGAAACATTCATCACAAGTATGGCTATATGTCGTGTCATCGACTCGTGTTCCAGGTTCGCTTCTTGTAGCTGAAGTCAGTTACTTTGTCATTGTGTTTAAGCGTCTTTGTGATTAAGCATCTTCATGTTTAAGCGTACGTCGTGTTGTAGAAGGCGTTAACTTCAGAGGTCTTCTTCCCCCTCCCCCCCCGACGCCCCCCATCCATTGGTTCGACACTGGTCAACTCCAGGATCGTCTCCCAGTTTTGAAAATTGTCGTTCTCTTAAAATTGTAATGGTGTTTAATGATATTATTTGCCATTTAATAGTTGTTTTTTCATTGTTTCTATTTTAGGCACCCAGATCCCAACAACAAGTACCTAACGCAGTGGAAACGAAGTTCCGCTGAACTACTGCACATACATCATCTTAATTTATCTATCACTATAGAAGAGTTTGATGTCAATAACGATGAGACCTTCAAATTCTGGACTCGAGATGTGATAGCATCTTTCGACAACCAGAAGAACTGAAGAGGCAACGCTAAAGTGAAAAGAGGAAAATTAAATTCTCTTAAACAAAATCCTTGTTTAAAAACCGAAAATAAAATACCTGGGGTAAACCGAACAGTGGTCTTATCATTAGTAACTCAATACAGAACAGAAAACAAATGAAGAAATGAAGTTTGAAATATGCAACTTAATATTAAACCGCTGGCTAAAGGTTCTATTATTGTTGATGATTAAAATTTAAGGATTAGTGAAACTCGGTTAAATATGGAACGAAAATGACACAGCCAGCGGGATAGAGATGTAGACATTGCTGTATAAAGCGTACTTATTTATTTCCGGTGTACAAAGGCGTATTTACTTATTTCCGATGGAAATATTCATATTTAGTGCATGGAGTCCAGGTCAGGGGTGGCGCTGATTGAGTGAGCGAAGCGAACCGAAGCGAACCGAAGCGTTTGTTAAGCAGCGTGCTCAAAAATACATAGCCGGCATAGAGACGGCATACAAACCTTCCATAACAAACACATGACAACCCAAAACGTCCCAATGTTGCAAGCGGTGAATCAAACACCACCCGTGCATCACCCTTAACGGCATGCTAAGATTCTGTCTTTATGGACATTTAAAATAAAAGGTTTAGTATACTCGGTTAAATATTGAAAATATATATGACAAAGCCCGACAGCTAATGATGTCGACTTTGTTATACAGAGGCGTATTTATTTATTTCCGGTGGAAATATTCATATGAAAGTCCATGGAGTCCGGGTCAGAGGTGGTGCTCATTGAGTGAGCGAAGCGAACGAAAATCAGCGTTTTTTAGCTAGTGTGTGCAAAATTACATAGATGGGATACACGCCTTCAGCAACAAACACACGAGAGAGCAAGCCGTCCCAATGTTGCAAATGGTGCATCAAACACCACCCGTCATAGCACGGACTTCAGCCAATAAGTATTAAAAATAAGTATTCGTATGCATAAATTTGCTTGTGTCATTGCCTTCTAGCTTAATTCCGAAAGACCCCTTCTGACAACAACAAAACTATTCCGTCTACACACTTTCCCTGCTGCATTGTTGGCAGAAACCACTATAGATTTTGTAATAGCTCTTTACCAAGTAATTTGCTGTTGACGCGGCGCTCGTGTTTTTTTTATTTATTGCAGGAATGATGGGCATTATAATGTATAACTAGTTGTCCCCGTGCGCATGCGGCACACCCCCTCCCCTCGCACATCCGTACTCCCCTCCTCCCCGCCGCACCACCTTCCTGCACTCCCATAGTGTGAGTTCTGAATATCTCTCCGTCTCCCTCCGGCACCTCAGGTGTTTGGTCTTTGGTTTTAAATTTATCAAACCAAAGACCAAAAATGTGAATAGCTCCCACATACGCCCTCCATCCACAATTACTTTAATCCACAATCCCCACACTTCTGCCCCCTCCCCGATGCGCATACTTGTCCCGCCCCACACACACACTCCTCCCCACCTTCCCCCGAAAACGTCACCCCGTGCCATTCCTCCTTTGGTGTAGCCCCGGAAAAGTCGCATGCCTGTGTTTTGACTGAAGACTAAAAAAAAACCCTATCACTGTGAAATCCAGCATTCAGTAAGGAAGTAATCCCATGTTTAGGTAAGTTAATCATTTGAAACAATTCCCTTCGGTACCGCGCATTGCCCCACACACACACACTTTGCCTGCTCCCCGTCCCCCTCCGATAAAACGCCGCCCCGTGACATTTTCTTTTTGGTGCTGCCCCGGAAAAGTCGCATGCGTATGTTTGACTGAAGCTAAACAAAAAAAAAAAAAAGCCCTATCACTGAGAAATCCAGCATTCTGTGAGGAAGTAATCCCATATTTAAGTTAATCCTTTGAAACAATACACCTCGGTACCGCGCATTGCAAAATTGTTGTTGGAGGCCTTATCGGCTCAATAAAATATCAATCAATCAAAACAATTCAACTCCTTTCTGGAAGTGAGCATTTAGGAAATAAATGCGTCTTTCTATCGTATCAGGCTCCCAATTTCGGAAATTAAGAACCCATCGTCGTTTGGTTTAAAGTTGTTTGGTTGCCGCTTTGTACCCCAATAATGCGCCAAAACATGATCCAAATAGGTCTGGTAAGTGGCGCCATCTCTTCGAAGACTTTGGAAAACGTGTTTAACCCGAACTTGTAGTCCAAGGCCGTCAACAGACGGCGACATGGGCGGTTTGGTAAGTGTCGCCATGTGTTCGAAAACGTTGGAAAAGTGTCCCAACCAGTATTGGAAGACGAATCCCGTCAACAGATGGCGCTACAGAGTGGGGTACTTGATTGTACGACGGGATGGTGAGGTCGGTTACTTGGCCGCCTGCTCCGTATTATATATGTAGGTAACCTACAACCTCGGGACATTATACAACAATGCCCACTGGTGCAACAATGCCCTTGTGACATTGTTTTATAATGCTCATTATCCTTTAAATCAGGGGTGTCCAAACTCCGGCCCGGGGGGCAGATGTGGCCCGCGAAGCACTTTTGTCTGGCCCAAGCTATATTTTTCACAAAATGCGATTTTTCAGTTGTCCTTTTGAAGGTGTATTTTCCTTTCCCCTGAGTGAAGATAAGGTTACTTTTTCGAAACTAGGAAAGTCATGACTTGGTTCATGAATGGCTGCTGAGCATCTGCATGCAATGGTTCACATTGGAGTATCAACAGTAAATGCGAACATCGACAAACTGCCAAATGAGAAGTAAACCCACAGTTTCCAACAGTGGTGCTTGGGGGATGGGGATTTAGTGGAGAGCAACTGTAATTTTGGGAATGCGGTGGAAAAATACTGTTATCTTAATTTACAAAAACACAACGTAGCTAGTGTTTGGTATTGAGACAAGGTCTCTCGTCACTACATCTAGGGGGGGAGTGGCTTGAAGGGGGGGGAGCGTGCTGGAACCCACTGGAACCAGACAAAGAAAGATAAGCCACTGTGCTGCACGGCTCTCTTTTGGAAAAGGTTGGGGACCCCTGCCTAAATAATTAGTATAGTAATCACCGGAACTCGCATTAATTCTGGTCAGAACACAATAACGTTGCAACCCTCCCCATATTGAAGTTTAGTTGACGTTTCCGGTGGTGCTGAGTTGGCTTTGTATTCAGTTCTGTTTGGTGAAGCCGCTATGGTGAATATAATACGTAGTTGTCAGCCTTGGAGCTAACTGCGACGCAAATGAAATTAAGATTACCCATTCCATTATGTTACCGAAATAAGTGCAGTGAGTTGCACGAGTAAATCACCCACACTAGCATGTTGAACAGGAAGCGAGCACTGCTGACTGCTAGTTTTTTTCTTGTTTTTTTTTTTTTTTTTTTTGCACATATTCAGGAGAACTGCCTCTCCGCTGTCCAGCAGTGTAATTCCTCGTCACGGTCGTGTAAGTTTTGTGATATAGCCCGTTCAAAGTCGCTTCATCCACTACGAGCGTTGCGCTGAGTAGCCAACGGTGATGTTTTCAAGCTACAAGATGTTTTTGTGGCATGTGTGTACGATTACGGTTCTTATATCATCAGTGATTGCGACCGCAACGATTGATCCGGATGGGGTTTTATTAACTTTGAGCCATGGGGGACAAGTAAGAGGAACTACATTAACCAGTGAAAAAGGCAATGCTTTTAATGCATTTAGAGGAATTCCATATGCTGAACCGCCAGTAGGACCATTTCGTTTCAAGGTAAAAAAAATAAAAAATACTACCTAATAGCTATTGATACATATTGATGCACAAGAGTGTCGCCCCCCCCCCCCAAAAAAAAAAAAAATAATAAGGAGGAGCCCCGCCCACCATCCACCATTAATTTTTAAAAAGTTCATTTCTCCAACCATTCGAAAAGTTTTTAATTTCTGAACAGGGTTGTAGTGTAGGGAGGATGCAATGGAAACGGACGTACCACATTACTATTTTGTTTGCATCGCGTTGGTGAGAGTGGGGGTGGGGGGGGGAGGTGGCAGGAAAGAGGAATGTGGAGGATTTCTCCTTTTCTAACGAAGGAAATAAGGTGGTGGCACAAGAAAAAAAATCGTTTCATGATGATATTGAATAGCCTAGTCTATTCTGCATTTATTTTTTTTTACTTGCGTTGTGATTTGGAATGGGCGACTATGTTTCGTCTTCCCTCACCGCCCCACTGCCGCAATAGGATGAAAAAAGTGAAAGGCACCCGGGCCCAGGAGGCAAGAGGGCCCTAAATTTAAAGCCGGGAGCCCAAATTTGTTCGTAAAGGTAGAATAGGTCGCTACCCTGGCATCCAAAATTGTTAAACTTTTGGTGCCCTACATTTTACTCTGCACTCCCCCCCCCCTTTAAAATGTCTAGTTGCAGCAGTGACCCCCCCCCACAGCAAAAAAAAAATTGAATGGCAAGAAGTGGCATTCCTCTCGTTCTGTCCCTGTGAGCACCACTACTGATACGAGTTGCTTATTGGAACAAATAAAAAAAAAAGAAGATTCGTACCAAATCTGTCAACTAACAAAAATAAAGAGAAGATAACAGAAAACAAACAAAAAATAGAGAGCAATACGCCAAGTTTGTTGGCCAAACCTCTTCGGGATTGAGTAACAGTCTCCGTATTTGAGGCCAACACGTCTACGTTTAGTAAACACACAATTCCAATCTTCTGTGCTTGCGTTACAATACTTGCACATTATGGATATACGCACCACATATTCGTCTAGAGGACATGACTACAGTATTTTTTTTCTAGGAGGAGTTAGTCAACGAGACAGACACACATTTATGAAACTGCGATTTTCTTATATTAATGAACCTTTTCTTTTTGTAACTCCATGCTTCCACGTGACATGACATTGTTATACGAAGTCGTATTTTCTCAACGTAAAATATTTGGAAAAATAGTTGTTCCCATACAAATTATTCATTTTTCGTTCATTTCAGGATATCCGTTTTCGTAGCGTTACATGTTGGATTTTTAGGACCCAACAGATGTTTACCAAAATGGCTTGTGAAAGACCTTTTTGTCATTTAAATTATTTTCAGCCCCCTGTAGCGAAATCCAAATGGCCAGGGGTACTCGATGCAACGGAAGACGGACCATTTTGCCCCCAAAGTGGAGAGAATGAAATTGGTGGTGTAGAAGATTGTCTTATGCTCAACGTTTATGCGCCAAAGGTTAGCTTATTAATTTTAAATATGATAACGATATAGGATAAGACAGCAATATCTAGACACACGCTAGTGTGTCGCGGCCAAGTAGACGTTTTATTGTTGTTGGAGCTTAATTGTTAGAGCGTAATTGTTAGAGTGTAATTGTTGTTAGATGGCGGCTCACTAGCAAACTGTGTCTTTTAACTGAACTTATACGTGATTTCAGCATACTGGTGTAAATTCCTCATGCGGTAGAAATCTTTGCAAATCGTTTGAATCAGGTGTCTTGGGCCCAGTAACAAAGAAAAACTCAACACGAAAATGTGGGAACGTGTCCTTCATGGAGAGAAAGTGTCCTCAATAGTGCAAAAGTATTGTTGTAACTATTGTTTGTATTGTCATCCAACTGTAGATTTTAACATGCTTAAGTGTTACACGCTTCTCGTTTCAGTACCTAATTGTCAGAATTCATTGTTGTTGCAAATAGGTGGTTCACGAAGAAAATGAGTATCTTTTATTGCAAAGGTTTGGTCGTTTTTTCCCCCACCAAAACCAGATCTTTTTTTTTTTTACGGTACGCGAATTCAAAATGAATTGTATGCCCCACGACCCGAATAAATTTCTCATTACTGGTTCAATAAGACACTGGGCATCTTTTATTCCATAGGAATTGATTAGGTCCTTGCAATTATCATACTGTTACGCTTGTTATTAATTTATTTGGATTGAAAATAAAAATGTGAAGATTATGAATGAGAACATTCATACAATAAAATACCTCCAGGAAATAAAGGTAGGGGTGACAATTACACCGTGGGATTTTTTGTACATTCACAGGCCTATGAAAGTCGTGATATCCACCCAAAACCAAAACTGGTAAGAGAAGCCGCCAAGTTTACAAAAAGGGTCGGCCTTTCAAAGTAGTGATACCATTCAACCAGGGAAAGGCTGCCAAGGTTAATCCTATTAGCCAAGTTAATCGCACGAATAATACTTTGGATGTTAAATGAAAACTTGAAGGTTGCTACCGCTAGTAGCAATCTTCTAGTTTTCATTTAACCTTTGAACTATTAGTAGGTGCGATTAACTTGGCTAATAAGATTAACCTTGGCGGCCTTTCCCTGGTTGAATGATATCACTACTTTGAAAGGCCGACCCTTTCTGTAAACTTGGTGGCTTCTCTTACCAGTGTGGGTTTTGGGTGGATATTGAATACCGAAAACAAAATCCAACAATCGCTAACCTGATAAAGACAGAAAAGATGTCCACCGGACTAGGATCCAAGTCATTTTACATACTGGACGCACTCGTCACTACACAGGTGGGGAGTGGGGATGATTGTTGTGCTTTAAGAAGGCCAGATCTAATGCTGACTTTTTGGCTTAGGTCTTAAAGGCAATAACCTTCATATTGGCTTTCTATTGTGTCTTAGTTTTGAAACTTTAGATCAAACGTCAGTAAACTTTGTAAATGTTGCAGAGTGGGACTGTTTTGATACATTCACTCGACCCTGCGGAAATATTGTAATAGCTACTTATGCATGGGGTACTTGAAGACAATTAAATGTAGATACGAACTTGTTAACATTATCTTTTGGACGTGAAGGTCAGACTGCGTGATCAAGGTATTGAACCCATCAACATGTCAGACCAAACGCTGAAGCCCTTCCGCTCAGATATGCACTGATACTTGAAAAATAGTGAGGGTATGTTGTTTTACAGGTATTTACCCACAACGTATTGTTGGGTTAATGTATTTCGCAGACAAAGAGGCCCATGATCGGTCTCTCCCTGTCTTCTTCTTTTCATACGCACCAAACAGCTTGAGAACGACTGAGCTGCCCTTCAAGAAATTTCATACATGGAAACTTGACCTGTATTTATTGGCCAAAGCAATATTTCTTTAAAATGTGGCTAAGGGAAGTGTGCCACGTAGCTATAACATGGCACATTCAAAATATAAAAGTTACCAAGAAATAACCTGAGATCGAAATTGTCAAAAGCTGTAAAAGTGGATATGAGTAATGATAATAGGCCACCCGGTTAAAAATGTAAAGCATTTGTCTAAATCAATGTAAAGTATTGTATTAATGTATAAAATCCAACCTGAACACTACGACGGGTTCCACTAGTTTATAAACACTGTAAAATCCTTTTTTTACTCGAGTTATGCGATGATCTTGCACAGACTCATGATGCTATGAGTTACACTAATAATACTTTGTAATAGCATTCCAAACACACTACGAGCTATATAACTACACCCACTGTGAAATCATGAAATGAAATTAAAACCTCAAGCCTAATCACAGCAAACAGATAAAAACCAGGAGCTTTCGCCCAGTCTTACTAGGCATTCTCAACTGCTTCTTCATTCAAACTTGGCTCCTCCCACTGTTGCTAAGCAACAACAAACCATGCAGAGCAGCCTCCCCAGTAGTCAAGCACCTCACATACCAAAATCCCTTCCACCTGGTACAACACAGTCAAACACCCAGGCAACCAAATAAATAAAAATTCAAACAATTAATATTCCCAATAAACTAAATAATTAATAAATAAATAAAACTTATAACTTTATAAATAAATAAATAAATAAATAAATAAATAATACCTAACTGTTAAACTGAACAAGGGCAATCCACAAAGTGCAAATAAACCAATAACTTAAACAAATAAAGTAATTAAATAAATTACCCAATAAATTTATCCTTATAAACCACATAGAATGCCTAGTAAGACTGGGCGAAAGCTCCTGGTTTTTATCTGTTTGCTGTGATTAGGCTTGAGGTTTTAATTTCACTACGAGCTATATGTAATAACACCTGGTTATAGCAGTCTGCACGTGCTACGATCTATAAGCAGTAATTACCTGGTTTTAGTATTTAACACAAACTGCAGGTATATGTAACAAATACGTATTATAGTTTCGCATGCACACTATGAGCTGTATACAATTAACAACTGTTATGGTTTTTCACAACACTATGTTCTATAAACAATAAAAACTGGTTATGGCATTTACACTAAAATAAATACCTGGTTATGCTATTTTGCGCACTCTATGAGCTATATGCAATCAATTGCTGGTTATAGCATTCTGCACACACTATGAGCTACGCGACCTAAATACCTGGATTACAAACAACAATGTCAAGAGTGCCGTGAAAATGAATAACGTTTCACTTATTTGTTTAAAGGGAGACGAATAAAAATGCAGTACTTTTAATTTAAATTATAAAATTTGCAATGCAGAAATTTGCATCTGTGTTAATGCTGTTGTGCTTTACGAAATAAAATATTCTAAAAGCACAACAGCACTTAAACAGATGCAACTTTCTGAATTGTACATTTGATTATTTAAATAAAAAGTCCTAAATTTTTATTCGTGTATACCTTTTAACAAATAAAGTGAATTTCAACCCTTTTTTTTACGGCACACTTGACTTTTTTTTTGTAATCCGTGATCTTTTTGGCATATCAAAACTATTCCTCTTCACGTTTCCTTAAAGTGCGGGCGACTACTTGTATTGTTGGCTCACTCCAAAGTTAGCATTTCTTTAGTCTTCAGTCAATGCCTTGCGGCTGGCGTTTGATGATTGGCATTGTTCCCTAATTCAAAAAAGGGTCAACGGGTTTTAGCGAGCGTTAACCGCACCCGGTCATCTGCCCGACGAAGCCCTAAGGCCCTAATTACAATGTATAAAACAATGTAAAATAATAAATCTAATCGTTCAGGGAGTAACTCGGGAATGACTTGACCAAATGAAAAAGTGGTCTATTTGAGAATGAAGGAGAGCGAAGTTTCTTGGCTAGATCATTTTCAGATTTTAGATAGGTGCTCCAGTTTTTTTCTGATACGGTGGCAGAACAAGAATACCAATGGAAAAGTTGTCAAATTTACTTGTAGCTCCCGTAGCTCATAAACATCTACATATATAATACGGAGTAGGCGGCCAAGTCACCGGCCTCGCCATTCCGTCGTACAAACAAGTACCCCGCCCTGTAGTGCCATCTGTTGACGGGATTCGCCTTCAAATTAGGAGTGGGGATCATTTTCCAACGTCTTCGAACAGATGGCGCCATTTACCTACTGCGTACTTGGTGCATACTAGGTGCGCAGCTAACGGAATAAAGGCAAAATTATAAATTCATTCCACGATCACTTTCGATAGTAAATTAAACAATAGAGTGAATAAGTTTACTTTACGCGGCCTATGGGAAGAATATGGGCTCCTCGCCGATTGATTTCTAGAATGACGCTAAATGTTGAACTGAACAACATTTTTCCACAAAATTTTTGGGGCAATGGCTTCGTTTGCCCGTCAGAAAATAATGCGCTAACGGACGAGAGGCCGTTTTCTTCCTATGTTCCCAGCTGTTATTTTTTTCCCGTAAACAGTTCAGATAGGTGGGTTGTTATTGTCAGTTTCGTGTGGTTTTGTTTTTATTGTCGCTTAGGTTAGGTTAGGAACCGGCTTCGGCATTTCACTTGAGGTAATTAACTGGTTGGGGATTTGGGGTCTGGCGTTTCACTTGCTGGACTCTCGCCCAGTTTCATGCTTCACGGCGCAGCGTGGTGTTAACTTTGGACCTTCACCACGGCCAAACGGTGCGTTTTCCCCTAAAATGGAAGAGGTAATTCTTAGTCCATTAAAAAAAAATCGGACGAGAGGCCGTTTTCATCCCATGTTCCCTTTACGCACAAGGCCCAAAATTCGGAAAAAGAAAAAAAAAAAACTCCCTTTAATTTTCACGGAAGGCACTACAAATTGATCTCAAATTGCGGAAACTCGTTAAATCATCATTAACATAACCTAACCAATTAACGACCCCCAGTATGAAATCCCCAACCCCAACCAGTTAAATGCCAAACCCCTCAGTATGAAATGAAAAACCCCAAACTTACCTATCATAACCTAACTGACAATAACAAAAAACCACACAAAACCAAACGAAACTGACAATAACAACCCGCCTATCGGAACTGTTTACGAACAAAATATAAGGTGCCCTGCCGGCCCTGCGAGCGAACGCAAACAAAGTATAGATGTACGGATTGTGGCGCTACAAATCTACTGTTTTAAGTCGTTTTAACACATTTCCGTGCTCTAAAACCAACTGTATCTGTATTTAGAAAAGTGTTGGAGCCATTTGAAATCAATATCGTAAGGAGAGGGAGTATCTGCCTTATGTAAACTTTAGCCCAATAGAGAGCGTTGTCTTTCGTCTATGAAAAGAATACTGTTGCGATTTTTTTGCGTAAGCAGTTTGTGTATTTCTTTATGAAATTCTTGTTGTATTTTGTTATACAGCTTATTTTCATAGGATGGAAACCTGGTTACGTCCTTTATGTATTTACTTCGTTATGACATTTACATAGCGGACATAAAAAGAGCACTTTTCAGTATTGGAGAATTCAATTAATGCATGCTAAAAACCAACCTGACCCCAGACAACTAAAAAGTAAACCAGAACCACAACACCCAATCAACACTTATTTCACTCACCAGTGAGCATAAAACTACAGTTAAAACTACACTTTCTGTATTTGTGTGTATACTGTCCCTCACAATAATAAGATCTAAGTATAGCCAGATCTGGCTGCATGTTTATCTGTACGTTTTTTACACTCGGCAGAAGTTTATGTAAAAAACTTGATGCAGTTCAGTGTAAAGTGGACTTTGCACTAAAAAAATAGAGCACAAAGAACCCCTTTTTTTTGGAACCGAAGGTTTGTTGTTATAAGCACAGAATACTACCACTTATTCTAGACTAGATTAAAGCCAGGATAACATATCCCTATAATGTACAGCAAGGTTTAGGTTTAAGATTTTTTCTCTCGGGTTTACGCACGTGTTGTTGCCACAATGGTAATCCAAACTTTTGGACCATAGTGGTATTGTTCGTGATAACAAAACATAATTTTTAAATTTATTTTAATATGTAGTTCTCTCAAGATGGGACCAGGAGTACAAATATGTCTGTGATGATATACGTTCATGGTGGAGGTCTGTACAGTGGAAGTGGATTGTACGAAGACTTTCCTCCTGAAAGACTTATGGACTCGGATATTATACTGGTCACTATCAACTACAGACTCGGAATATTGGGTAAGCAAGGCTCTGTCACAATATCAGCGTATTGGATAAACCAGTTTTTACAGTTGGCTTATTTCTCTAAAAGATATCAGATAATACAATACATAAAATAAGGGGGAAATAGGAGCACTCGAAATATGGTAGTTTAAGACGAGATTGTGAGTATTTCGCATCACAGTATAAAATATTGTCTTGTAAATTCAAGACAACATGACAAGTTTAAAACTTCAAAAAAATTTTAATGGGTGAAATAACACATTGAATAGTATTGTTAGAGTTACAACTCCGTCTAGTCTTACTACAGCAGTTGTTGTTTGGGAAAAAAGACCGCCCGAGTTTATGGCCCTCTGACTGCTGAAGTTATCTTGGGAGGGGGAGGGACAATTTCTAAGTAACACCTTGGATCTTTTCATATCATAATCGAGACGAGCACAAGCGCTTTTCCGGCGCTTTTCGCTTCCCAAATGCACAGGGGTGGATTTAGGGAATGCACTAAACCCTATGAACCTTTGACAGGGCCAGATTGAGCCATTTATGATGCCCTGGGCACCGCCATTTTATTATGTCCGCCTCCCAATTTTCATTTCTCAAAGCCTATTTTTAAATTCTAAGAATTCATTGAGGTATTAATTTTACTTACAGAAACTGGTGTCCCACTCACACTGCCTGTCGGCATCACCAGCACCGCAATCGGTCAATCACATCATTCATAATTTCCTTATGGTGTTACATGTAGGAATTTCTCCATTTTAGTCGTGTAAATGACAGAGCTTGTAATCGGGGCGGCTGCATATCATAATCGAGATGAGCACAAGCGTATTTCCGGCACTTTTCGCTTCCCAAATGCACCGGGTATGGATTTAGGGAATGCACTGAACCTAGGACCTTTGGCAGGGCCGGATTAAGCCATTTATGATGCCCTGGGCACCGCTCTTTCATTTATGTCCTCTCCCAATTTTCATTTCTCGTAGCTTATTTTTATATTCTAAGAATTCATTGAGGTATTAATTTTACTTACAGAAACCGGTGCCCCACTCACACTGCCCGTCAGTCTCACCGGCATGGCAATCAGTCAATCACATCATTCATAATTTCCTTATGGTGTTACATTTAGAATTTTTTCCATTTTAGTCGTGTAAATTTGTCAGTGACTTGCTCAAAATTTTGTTTCCGAACCAATATTGCCATCAGAGACAGAGCTTCTAATCCGGGTGGCTGCATGGCCGTCCACAGTTCATATTTTTTATTGCATAGATTCTGAAAAATTATCGTTCCCCTGCATTGTTGGTAACAGGAATAGTAGAGGTAGTGCGAATAGGGATGCTTACATTGGGATACGGCGACTCCACTTCACTGTTCTTGAAGCATGGATGCGAAGGCAAAGTTTACATTTTTTTTGCGCAATTTGAATTTTGCATATAACACTTAATAATCCCATGGCGCCCCTAATAGGAGTAAATATGCCCTGGGCCCGTGCCAATTTTTCCCATTGATTAATCCGGCCCTGACCTTTGTCATGTGACAGAGTATGCTAAGAGTGCATAGAAAAATGCACGTCTGGACTAAATATTCAGTGTGCCAGCAGTGTTTCCAATGTTTATATAAGTGCGGAGATGAGGAGTAGTGGTAATATATATACTAGTTGGGTGCTGCTGAATGTTAACACTTATAGCTGGAAAATAATTTACCGCAACAGTCTCGTTGTTCTCCTGGTAGATTTTGATGTGTGGCATTTGACTCTGGAAGTTGATGATAACACGATTTTCAGTGGGTTCAGTTTGGCGTTGAATCCGTGACCATGCGTAATTTGCGTATAGGCTCAGCTTAACGGTATTTTACACATTATGGTGATCAAGTAAAGTGTAATTTTGCAAAGTGATAATTAGCTCTTTGTATTGTTTCCTAGGTTTCTTGAGTACTGGTGATGCATCCTCTCCAGGCAACTATGGTCTTCTTGACCAAGTTCTTGCCTTCCAGTGGGTCAAAGACAACATCGAGGTATTTGGAGGCAACCCAGATTCAGTTACCATATTTGGAGAAAGCAGCGGCGGAGCCAGCATTAGTTATCATCTTATTTCGTCAGTGTCTAAAGGTAAATGATATAAATCTGAAACCATGGGTGAGTGACAGCAAACTGTCTATTTCCTCTTAGCAACACTGAAATCATTATTATACTTGTTCCAAATTGGTAGAAAAGAAAGCCTCCTAAGATGAAAGCAAAGTGAACTTGGATTGCTAAAACCTTCCCGTGCAGTTCGCTAGTATCTTTGCAGATACAGCAAACACCAATTTTGATTTCAAAGTTTGAATCTTTCATCTGATGAGCTAGTATAAAATCCAGTTTAAAATTAATACCCTTCACGACTCATATGGTTAGTGTACAGGTTGAACTTGACTATCAATGGATTTCAACATTAATTGATGGACTCGTGTGCTATAATGGAATCCAAAAAAAAAACATCCAGAAAAAACTCTGAAAAAAAAACCGGAAAAATTTAGCAGCTGAAGGAAAAAAGATGAGAAAAAAAAACGAAGGAAATAAAACCCGCAGTAAAAAAAAGCCGCAGAAAAATATATTTTCTGATAAAGCTTCGTTGCCTACCTATTGAAACTCGAACCAAGGCAACAGACCTGACAACCTTTAACCTGTGGCCATTCTTCTTTTGGTGTTCTTTTCCGCAGCCTTTTTGCCATGGATTCAATTTCCTTCGGCCGTTTTTCCAGGCTTTTTTCCCGTTGATTTTTTCTATAGATTTTTTTTCTACACACGCTTTTAGATGATATTTTATGCGGCAAATCTTTTAATTGTGTATTAACTTCTGAATTCTTTTCCTGAATAATGATTAGGCTAATGCGTGATGCCTGACTCATTTTGATATTTAAGATTCAAAATTCCGAAACTCCATGCGCAATTTTATTGATTTGCGAAAGTAAATCATCGTGTAGGGAATGGAATGGGGTAAAAGGTGAAATGAATCTAACAGTGGGTTTAAAAGTTACGAAGAAAACAGACCGACAGGTACACAGACATATAGATTATAGACTTCAGACTAATGCCGTATCAGATTGCAGAGTTGTTTAGCTTCTTCTGACCTGTGTTGTGGAACATTGGTTAAAGTGCTGTGTTAGCCATATCTGGTCAAATTATTGTGTTGAAAGTGGTCTTATCCAGTTATGACCAATGTCTTATCAGGTTGAAGAGGGATGTTGGCCTCGTCTGTCTATTGCCAAATCATGTTTTGCTCTGCTAAGCATCCATTATAGGAACTCTTTTGTATGCGTTTTGAGCGTTGGATTTTTTTAATGGAGATAAGATAAGATTCAAACAGAAACCTGGTATATTTATGTTCTTCTCGCTGGATGATAACCAGGCGTCACTCAAAAAAGAAAAAAAACTGAAAAACATGCCATACATGGTTGAGCTCAACATGAGCCAAGTAGCTGCATTGAAAAGTATACATCATACAACTAAAGCCAATTACAATTTTAATTTTTATAATTATATCCATTAACTGACTCATTATAAGATAACATTTGTATGTATTAAGAGAATTGGATTTATTAACAGCTCATAGTCTTCAAATAATTGAATCTTCATGTACTTCTTAATAAATCGGCGATTTGTGATATCGGATTGGCTAACACTAGATAGGGCGTGTTTCTAAACTAGAGGGAAGAGTGAGATGGATTCCTCTAAGCCACGCCCTACAACGTCATTAAAACCCATCAGTTTAGAAACAGCTTTGCCCTACTTGTCGTTCTCCACATTAGAAAAATTAGCAATAATCGCTGCTACATCTATTTTCAGCGAGAGAAATGTTATTAAGAACATAACACAAATCCTTATTAATCTCTGTTTAATTGGATTTTGTTTCTAAATTTAGACATTTTCCATATCTCACTTCCTCCAGTTTAGAAACACGACCATCTCATCTACTACTGGTGGATGGCAGCCATGTTGGATCAGTAAGTGAGTGAGAAAAAATCTGCCTCACTTGCCTCAGCAACATCTCAGCTCCAAGACGTCACGCTTACGTAAAGTGGGAGGAGTTTGGATCAGTCGCCTCGAGTTTAGAAACAGTTTTTCTCACTTCCCTCAGACTTCCCTCTAGTTTAGAAACAGCAACATATCAAGATTCTGTTTAGTGAGGGCTTATTTATTATTTTTATTGAATACAACGTCTACGTATTCGACCTTTGTTGGTAACAGAATGAGGGCTTCTATGAAACCTGGAACTTCATCAACAACCACAGCAATTAACTTTAACTCAGCCGACCCATGAGAATAAGAGATCTCCGAGCAATTTCCGTGTTAAAACCTTTCACAAAAAATATAACTATATCACTTGGACAGTTTTTTAAAGCAGTTAATCGACACATGACACGAAAGCGAATATTTCATAGTTTGCATTTGTATTTAAGCTATTGAGCATTATATTCATTTATACTGTTTTCTCACATAATGCTTTCTCATTATTGAAACGTTTTAATGCTGTTTTTTTTCAGGCCTTTTTCACAGAGCTATTGAAATGAGTGGTACCGATTTAAGTTCGTACCACTTTCAACCCCATCCGTTCTTTTGGGCCAAGTTTTTAGCATCACAGGTAGAATGCCCACAAAATGATACGGTACTCATGCTGGAGTGTTTTAGAGGGAAATCCTACCAAGAATTAATACTGGCAATGGGACCTACGGTAAGCATTACTAACTCCAGGGTTTCTCTGCTCACACTTTATCCATTATTTCTTAGCCCACTTGTTTTCTGCATGACTCACTATTACTAATTTTTTTTAAGGAAAACTCACTAAAAGGAAGCCAACAATTTCCTGCCCCAGTACTCATTTTTTTTTTATAATCTTATATGACAGTATAATGTCATAGGGAAAAATAGTTAGGGTCTTAGGCGTTTTGCCTATGAGTCATGCTAAGTAATCCAACAATCATCAGCATTCATCAACAATCATTCCGCTGTAGTAGGACATTGTAGTAGTAGTACGTCGTGACGACATAGGGTTAGTGCATTATATTTTGAACAAGAGATTCAAGAAAAAAAATGAGGACGAAATAAAAAAAAAATAGTAGGAAAAGAGTGCACAAGTAGAAAAAGTTCTACAGATTGTTATAAAATTAGAAGTAAGGTAGAAAAACGTTCAGACAAGATGCGTATTGAAGCCAGTGAACGATTAAATAAAGGCACAAAGAATAATGTATTAAGAGAAGTGTGGTTAGTGCTGGGGATGTTAGCGGGAGTAAATCACTGAGACAAGAAGAAACACAAACGCAAACGGAACTGGACAACTTGGAACGGCAGATCAGGAATCAAAAATTTATCCGACTGCAACATTTATTTTCAGAAGTATAGTAACGCTATTGAACAACTTTTTTTTAAATTTGGCTTGACACATCGTTATCAAAATACTGGTGGGCAGTTAAATTTAAAGAAAATTGTTTAATTTAGGCACATTTCGCTCCCTATAGTTCTCTATTTCCTCGTTATGTCTTCACGTTTTTACGATATGTTTTCCGTCTTTTCACGTAGGTTTGCTTACAATTTTGCTAGAAGCCCTACTAACGCCTTACTTCGTAATTTTTTCCCTCACACTATACTTGCTAAATGGTGAACAGGTCGTGCAGATAAATTCAAACTACATGACTCCATGAGTTCAAACTGCTTGCCGGAACTACCTGACCAAAGCCCGAATATTTTGATGTTCGTCTTTTCAGACCATTGCCTGAATAGGTATGGTCCTTTGTCAGCCTCAGAGACTGCTCAAGGTAAATTCTGTGCCTGGGCAAGATGGGCTTTTAGCAGCTCTTTGTTGCCTCATTAGGTTTTTGACATCGCCCGATTTTTGGCTTTTTGACCTCCGACCCCCACCGACCCCCACCGACTTATTCCCTCGAATTTTCACCGAATATAGTACTAAGTGTTAAAAGAATATATTTTTCATACATTTGTGTATAATCTTGACCGTATTAATGTGTCTCGTAGCTAGAGAAAAACTTGCTTAATAAAATATGGAATGGACAAAAAATGACAACTACAATTTATTCCCCATTAAAAATGCTAAAGCCTAGCAGTGGGCTTTTATTAGTTTTCAGTCAGCAACTGTCCCTTTAGGATGGACTTTCCCTCAATGTAGTTCCTCGCTTGTCTCAACATAAACGTCATTGTCTGATCAGTGATGTCATGGGTTTTACCTATCAGCCTGTAATACGGCTGTCTCAGTTTGATTTAAATATGTTTTCTTTGGAAAGTACATTTGAATAGCCATTTTCTAATAAAAACTTACTATTTTTAAATTTAAAAAAAGATGATCTTATTTTGTGTTTTCCTTCCACCCAATGGTCCCTTGTCCCTTGTCAGCCCTCCCTGACGAATGCCGCAATAGGTTAATAGCTGTGTCAGCCTCTTATGGTCTACGTCCCAATATGTTGAAATGATATTGGCCATAGCCGACTGATGACGAAATTGGTTGAAGACCCATCATGTCTTCCTACCAATAATCCAGTACGTTAAGCTAGGTCAGCTTCCTGCGATCAGTGCCCCATGACGTGACGAAATGATCTCTGCTCATTCTGATCAATGTTGTAGAACATTGTTTGAAAAGCTATGCTAGCCTCTTCTGCCCAGTGACCAAGTATGATAAACAATATTTCATCCTTATTAGGGGCCGTTCAAGTATTTCGTCATCAAGAAATTGACCATTTTAACCCCCGTCCCCCTCGTCATCGATCTTAATCAATTTCTGAACCCCCCTCCAGTATTACGTCATTTCTAATTTGACCCCTCCTCCCGAAAAGGGGGTGTTTCCCTGTTTTTTTTCTGAGGACTTTTTTTTTTACATTTGTCCACTCTTTTACTGTGATAACGGTGCTTACGTTATCAACTGGCCACCCCCCCCCCCCCGTCATCAATCACCACCAGCTGGCGAACCCCCTTTCCCCTTCCTGATGACGTAATACTTGAACGTACTCTTATGAATAGTGAACATAGCAGGTTGACAAGGGATGCTGGTTTTTTCTGTCCACTGCCCAACCCCGTTTTGTAGAATGGTGTCATCAGCGATTGCTGTCGGCCCCAATAGCATAAAAAGTTAACCGGCTTTCTGACAAATTCCATAACAGGTTAAAGAGTGACTAATTTTTCTACATGTCTAACCCGTCATATAAATAAGAAAACAAATTGCTTAGATGACAAAGTAGAGCAAAGAAGATTCATTAGTAAACAACATCTTAAATCTTAGATTTGGATTAGATATACTTTTTACAAAAAAGTTACAGTTACACGCTTAAAAAAAATCATTTTCAAAAAGATTCGTAATAGGCATTGAAATAAAGCGATGTATGTACAGGCCCTCACGTTACTTGTACTCACCTGACCATGGGTCAAACTTATACGCATGAAATGAGAAATGATTTCCCATGAGATCATTTCCCAGTTTCAATTAAAACAATTACTGAGGATTCCAAAAAATACTGAGGTTTTTACGGGTTACGTTTTACTTGAACTATTTACCTATCTAGTTGCCATCATCTCTCAGCCTAGTGATTTTGCCAATTTTACACTGTAAATTTGAGCTGTAATCTCAATGTGGTCGAATTCATATGAAAACAGAGGAAAAACAATAAAATATTCGTATAATAGAAGAAAGAGGCTGACATTTTCGGTGTTATCTGCTGAATGATATGAATGACCCAATTGGTAACAACGGGTCTAATAATTAACTGCCTTGTCATTATTTCCGAAACTTCCAACTTTATTTGTTTTACTTTCATTTCTTTAGTATTGATGTAATATAATAGAAAATTATACAATGATGTTATTAAATCTTGGTTTAAAACGATTTTGTGTGGTTTTCGTTTATCATTAAAACAAAATTATTGTTTTATTTGTTAGTACTGTTTTTTGGATTTTTTGTTTGTTTCATACATTTTTTTCTGAAATACTTATTACTCTTCAAACAACGAGGGACGAACAGGCTTAATGACATCTTGATATTTGATTAAGATTTTGATTTTTAACTGATGATCTCTAAATGAACTAAAGTGACCTACTTCGAGAATGATACTTTTTTTAATAGAACGACGTCAGATTAAAAATGTAGGGTACCTTGAACTCAATGCGTTTTAGATCATGGGCTACTGAAAGAAATTACTGCTAATGTGGTAGTCTGTATAGCTAACGTTTTTGTGAATAGTTTGGGAATAAGTCTAATCCCATGCAAACCATTCCGAATATTGTTGTTTTTGTAGTCCTTTTATAGTCCATATGCATACATAAGTCAGATACGGGATTCTCTTTCGTGTTCTCATAGCTTGTAGGTCAGAATGCTATCCACTCTGCTATGCTTTGGTCGCTGTGCTCGAGTTCCCACGGGACCTCGCAATCATTCTTGTGTGAAATGATCGTAGTTTCTGGTCATCACTGGTTAATGTATCTCTTTGTATATTTTATTTCGTTTAATCAGGGGCTATTAATTAGCAACTGGGCTTACTAAAATTTTGGTAAAATCGAGCACTAAACTCCTCAATAAAGCCCTCAAGAATGTGTTGCTTGCATTAGTACACCCCAAATTATTTTACCTTTGATTACTTTCAAACATATTGTGTTTTATTTCACATTGTCCATGAGATTATTTTAAAACCAACGCATGTATTTATATTTTAAAATACGGCATGTATATTTTTGATGATCGCAACAAGCTGGAAATTACTCATTTGTGTTCTGTTTCTTAAGATGGCTTCTACTGTGTTCACCGTCCCATTCGGACCAACTGTTGATGGTCAGTTTCTTACGTCTCCTCCAAGAGATATACTGTCACGATCACCCGAAAAGATAAACAATGTTCCCGTGCTTAGTGGATGCACAGAAATGGAAACTGCTGGAATGCCACAAGGTACGTGGCTTTACTAACACTTAGAAACCAACAATGAAAGATCCTTATTTTTTTGGGGGGGGGGGGGCTAGACCGTTTTGCTTTTAATTCTTTATCTTGTCCTAGAGCATAATACTACCTTAAGATTGATGTTTATTAAAACATTAGTGCTTATGTCTTCTGGGATTTGAAGTATTCCTTGCATACACAACCTGCTGGTTTTTCAGCTATGTCTACGCATTCTTTCTCCTTTGAGTGAAATGCATTTAAAAATACTTTCACTCTTGTTTTTTTTTTCTTAATCTGATTGGGAACTTCCTTTTATTTGCTATAAAGCTCGTATTACACTTGGGTGGTGTTTGCTCTTTGCAATATTTCTTGGTGGACAATATTTGCAGTGAAAACTATGTCGAATTTTTGTAAGAGTTCCTTGTGTTGAAGTGTTTCTGACATATATACTTGAACTTTGGTTGAGTCTGTGGATCAAAAAAGGCTACGCACAGTTATCCATGGGCAAGGACAGGTTCATTTCCCATGGATAACTGCACGTAGCCTTTTCTGATCCACAGACTCAACCAAAGTTAAAGTATACGTCAGAAACACTTCAACATACCAATGCTATCAAGCCTTTGTACTAACGATTTATAAATTTTCATCGCATAGGCAAGACATACTGGAAATTGTGTTTATTTAAGAAGCAATGGCATGTCTAAATCGGAATTCGACATGTGAACGCGGGGAATAAATACATGCCCATGTTGGTGGTGACCAGAAACAATCTCTACATCAATGACTGAGGTTGTCATATCACTACCGAAGAGTCTGGTGTCATTGTCTTTTTTCGAGCTAGGTTGTGGAGAAGCATCATTCTTGCTCCCTCATTTAGGCTGAGTGGATGTGGTGGAAGCCTGAAAGCGCTTTAAAATGTATGTGACAATTCCATGGGGTAGGTTTCAGCTTGGTCTTGTGTGTCAGCTTGTAACGTGTGTATGCTGTAGCAAGGCTATCTACAGTACTGGCCGGATCTTGGATTTAAAATATCATACGCGACTGGGTTGGGCAATATGGCCGCCGAAAACGCCAATTAAGCGATGATTCGTTATGTTGCCTCTTTCTGTCAACCGATGGCGACACCGTCCGTACAAAACTGCAAGGTTTCTTCCCTTGCAACACATTCTGGATACACGAACGCGTCTCTTTTTTTGTTCCAATTGCAGTGAAATAGCTTAACTGTGGCTCAGTGATAGCTTAAAATCTATTTAAAAATACTTTAATACATAATAAAAATTAGTCAGGCAAATCTACGTAAAATTAAAATTACATTTTGAAAACCGCCACTAGTTGTCAACAGATGTCGCGACTCTCCGTACAAAACTTCACCGATACGATTTGCCAATTCCAGAACGGACCTCAAGAAATGGGCCAGTCGTGGCGACCATTTTGTGTACCCACTCTAATTCGTTGTAGGTCAGGCCAGTTAGTTTAGAGGCCATGGCTGTAGTAAATTTCTAGCCAGGACAATTGTCTTTGTTAACTTCGTTAAACCTTCGTCATTTTTGGATTAAATAATAATGGGTACGAGTTGCGTGTAGACAAAATTTCTTGTGGGAAAACTTCATCAATGATTGGTCCTTTCATAATAGCGAATACTGTTCAGGGATTTCAATGACATTTTCCCCCTAGAGCTTCGTGCTAAGCAAGCTTTTCTGATGAACCACTGTGCATAGTTTCCTTCACAAGCCCGCATATTTGCGTGGAATTTGAATATCTGGTAATGTGTTCATAACTGTGTGCTTTTAACGCTAGGTTCAACAGTGGCTGTTCGGTTACGGTGGCCGATAGCATGCAAAGTCTGTTTGGAGTTACCACCGACAACAATAACATTTCCGGTTACAGGAAAAGCATATTGCATACAAGTTCTTTCAAAAGTCTGTCTACAAAAACGATTATATGGATGGAAGTCTTGACGGTTCCGTCCCAGATTAACACGGAGGGTGCCTTGCCTGACGGCAGAAGTGGAGTTTTCTAGCACTGGGAATGGGTATGGAGAATCGATTATTTTGCGAGTCGAGAAAATACAAAACAGACGAAATCCTCCTGACAGACGAAATCCCCAAGAGCATGTAAGAAACTATATTAAATTTTCAGCTGGTATAACCCTGGTCTTGGACACAATTAAAATAGCCAGCTTTGAGACTTGCTTCCGTTTTTAAATGATTTTAACGTTTTAGATTGTATTTTTATTGTGACTAATGCCGGCATTATATCATTTGCAAATTAAGTTTGGTGTGCTGCATCCTGTTGTGGGGTTTCATCTGTCAGGAGGCTATTTTGCATTGGAATGGGTGGTTTAAAGCCCGAGAGCAAGTCCTTTCACCAAAGCAATGGGCCAGCTATTTTCCTCTATCCTAGTGGAGTTGCTGTCTGACCCCCTCTATCGCACTGTACTGATGTGAGCTATATAGAATAATGGTTTTGCCGCTCTCTCCAGGATCACCTACCATAAAAATTTTTTTGGGATTTCGGCCATCAGTGGTGGCAATGTGCTCTGTTTTTGCTCACTGTATATTTGTTTCAACTGACGACCGTTTTCTGCTTGTTCGGCGCTGTTAAATTCGTCAGGAAGTTAATCAAATTTGAAATGTTTAGAAGCTGATACAAATTATTCATCTTTGTCCCAAGGAGGATTAACGCTTCTTGGATTTCGTTGAGTGCATGGTCTTCTGACGTGTTTGGGTTTTTTTGAAGGAAATCTTCAATATAGTGTTGTTTTTGTGATTGCTAATGCTGGAGACCATCTCTGCGATCACAGAAGACAGATATTAGCTAATAACTGTGTTAGCTGTATTTTGAAATCTTCAGATTCTTTAAGAAGTCTATCCCACTCGTCGTTTTCTAAATCTGCGTCTGAGGTTACACGCTTTTTGGCAAGCCTTGTGGGACAGACAGCACGGTGATAAATTACGAGCTATTAAAGGCACTGTCGAGGAATGGCACTTGGCATGTCGCCCCAGTTGCCGTGAGGAGGTGGTGCTGGCCCGTTTGCGCATTGGTCACACCCGACTTACTCACTGTCTCCTTTTGCGGGGGGGGGGGTCAACCCTCCTGAATGTTATTGGTGTTGACGGCCACTTACGGTCCGGCACTTCCTTGTTGATTGTCGCCATTTTGATGATATTCGTCGTCCTTTCCGTCTTCCACTTGACATTGTGCGTCAGTTGGGCGATAAGTCTGTCCCCCCGTCCGGTGTTTTTCAATTTTTGCAGGAGGTACAGATGCATGACAAGATTTAGATAATGTCTCTGTAATGTGTGGTGCATTGGCAACCCGGACCACTGCACTGTGACTGAGGTTGGAGCTAATGACCAAGCTGTCGACGTGCCAGTAAGCCTC
>JAHWFP010196962.1:64066-83506 GCA_023313725.1 Lithobius niger
CTGAAAATATGGGTATCGACAAGGCCCAAGGCCTTTTGAACGCTATTTTGATTTGACTGTAACATTATTTTTGTTGCTACTATTCTTGGGGAAAGTTTTCTCTCAACTGGAGTTCGAACCAATAAACCGATTTTCACTTTTGCAGCTTAAAATGTAGGTACTACCGGATACCAGGGCCTTATGAACTCTATTTCAATGCGACTACATTAATCTTGTTTTTGTTGTTCTTTTGGTACTTTTTCTCTCACAGAAGATCGAACCAGCAAACTTTTTTCAAATTTTACAACTTGAAACTAAATATAAAAAATTCCAGACTTTTGCAATAGCTATTTTAAAGTGATTACAATACATTGTTGTTGTTGGTCTTGCTGGGACAAGAAAAAATAAAATATAATAAGTAGTAAATAATGATAAGGGGTAAAAAATACAGACGTAAGTCTAAAAAAAACTCCACGCTCTAAAGGAACAGACTCAAGAAAAATACATTTAAGCCATCAGTGTCACACTAACACGTTTATAAGAATCTCCAGGTTATGTTTTGGGAAGCTGAAGATTCTTTTACACGAATTAGTGCTACTCTGATAGCTTATGTCATTTTTTTTTCGCATCTATTCCTCTATAGCATTTCGTTCTTTAAGGATTACATCCGTATTTTAAACACTTTAGCATTTTTGACTGCTAATATTTTTTCTATCTCCATTTGGTAGCCCTTTTCCCAGTTTTGGTAGATTTGATAATTACGACACTTATGTTTTAGTTTTTTATTTTCTAAATTTATTGATCCCATTATTTATTTAGAAATTTATTGAAACTTTTTTATTGTTTTACGAATTGAAAGTTAGTCCAATAACATATTTTTTTTGTCGTTGTAACAATTTTGTTTTCAGTCGCCATCAAATTCAGGTAGCCATCGTTACAACATGCCCGATACTGTGATAATGTATTGTTACCACATACGGCAGAGCTGAGGGTGTGAGTTAGTGCGTGAGTTTGTCCCGACGCATGAAGACTGCAAGGAGCCGTGAGCTCCAGAACAAACAGATAAATACAATGCAAAACTAAAAAATCGTAAAACTATCCTAAATGTACATGACACTAGCGGCCTAATCACTAAAACTACGAAAATATACTATAATGTACTTCAGATAATCAACACAAATTATACTAGACCACAAACCAACGTATTGGTAACCGTCCTGTTGCCTAGCAGAAACACACATCAGTACTAAAGTGAACTTTTGGCTTTGTCTATAAACTGCTGGTGTTAATGCAGTCGGTGTGTTAATCCTAAACTGACACACCACTTGCACTACTTCCTTACTTAGGCGCTCACTCATGCTATACCCACGACACTACAAGACAGCAAAACAGAAAAGGTATGGTGTTCGTGATGTACTACAATGGTATCCCCAACTATGTGACTGAAGTCGTTCCCAATACTTCTCTACATTGCAGTAATGGTCATATGAAATTTAACCTGGAAATTGGCTTATTAGTTAGTCAGCCAGTATTTTGCTGGTTGCCAATATGTAGCCATGTTTAGGGTAGGACTTTGCACTGAAAGCCATTTCAAATTTGTTCTCACTTGGATTAATTTTTGTCGTGTGGGCGATTGATGTCGATTAATTTCAATCGAGTTTCACCTTTTGTACCGCATTATTTACACTCAGAGTCCTGAGAATCAGCCAAGTACACAATGCTTATGGTATTGCAATGATATGTCATCTGAAAATGAATCCTGTGGTTATTGCCTTATTTGGCCTGAGCTAGCTATGACTCTTAGTGCATATTCTTTATATCTAATTATTTATTATTCTTTCACATACTCTTATGGTTTAGATATGCTCAGAAGGTTCTGTCCTCATGTACCACTACGAAGAGGCTCAATATCTGACGAAAGCAGGCCTTGATGTCTACCTGTATTCTTATGATTACGGAACTACGAACACTGATGAAGCCGGAGCGGAAGACAGAAAATATGGTATGTCTCTACAAAAATCGAAAATTTTACTGATAAAATCTATACAGAAAGCAGCTGAATTAAATTATGCACGAGGGTACACTGGGACGAGTCTTGGTCAGGAAAAAACCTCTTTTAGCATGGAATAGAAAAATAGTCTCTGAAAATCACGGACAGTATTCTAACAACAAAACTACCTGGGCAATTGAACCAAGATTGTCACCCATCAGGTACACTGGGGCGAGTCTTGGGCAGGAAAAATCTCTTCTAGCAGGGAATCGAAAATGTAGTATCAAAAAATCACGGGCAGTATTCTAACAATGGAACTACCTGGGCAATTGAACCACGATTGTCCCCCATCAGGTACACTGGGACGAGTCTTGGTCAGGAAAAATCTCTTCTACCAGTGAATAGAAAAATAGTCTCTGAAAATCACGGACAGTGTTCTAACAACGAAACTACCTGGGCAATTGAACCAAGATTGTAACCCATCAGGTACACTGGGGCGCGTCTTGGTCAGGAAAAATCTCTTCTAGCAGGGAATCGAAAATGTAGTATCAAAAAATCACGGGTAGTATTCTAACAATGGAACTACCTGGGCAATTGAACCAAGATTGTCCCCCATCAGGTACACTGGGACGAGTCTTGGTCAGGAAAAATCTCTTCTACCAGTGAATAGAAAAATAGTCTCTGAAAATCACGGACAGTATTCTAACAACGAAACTACCTGGGCAATTGAACATGAATCAAGAATGCCACTCTTCAGACAAAATAACTGGCAACGTGACCGTGTTATTCACACATCACCGTAAATCTGGGTTGAATGCCACAGAACCTGAACATGTCACCATCACATAACCAGTTGTTGAATGGGCGAACGAAAGTCTTGAGTCGTTGCCCTGTTTGCATAGTGGCCGGCATATCATGTTTGTTCAAGTGTGTACTTGACTGTTAATCCACCACGCCAACTACGGTATCTGCCACAGTAACAAAATACACTTTTTTTTCCAGATTTTCGAAATTCAGTGTTTTTTTTTTAGACAGTAGTGATATGAAGAAAACCAGTTTTAACTCTTTAGTTTTAATTAATCATTTTTAATTAACCAATATTAATTCCCCAACAAGAGAGATATCTGACAATTTTGGCTATCAAAGAACAGAAAAGCATACCGTCATGAAAATCAGAACCCTGGTTTTAAGGCTCGACTGAAGAAGGAATTTGTTTTGTATTCAGGCTTCTCTTACCTAACTACCCCTACGTAACATTTTTTTTAGCACAGTTCGCTTTGTCTATTTATTTATTATTCCATTCCTGGAGGTGCGCTTTGTTTGCAAATTCATGTTCAACACAGTTGTACGCATTCTCTTTCCAAAAAATCCGACAAAAATCATATTACCATTGGTACTTAACAAATTTAGTCCCCATACTACCTGTACTAGATACAGGCCTAGTACGATGGTTTTGGTACTGATGAAGACATATTTACCGTTACAAGCTTGAACAATAGTTTATCATCCACTTGAAAATGTTTTCATAGTTGCAAGTGATATGTTTGTTTCACATATTTGTAGTGTTTATAACGTAAGTTCTCTAGTGCCTTTAGCTTCATCTAATTTCTAGTTGTTTCTGTTAATAAATAATTCATTTTCGTAAAAGGGTTTAAGTAAAAGCTGTTTAAACGGCTTTAAAATTAAAAAAATATTCACACGCAAGCTTGGAAAGATGATCCGTAGAAAGTGTATATGTGTGAAGAGTCAGTAGGAAGTCTTTATGATTTTATGAATTTAATTATTTGCAGAAAGTATGTGATTTGTTGGGGAGTAGCGATTAAAAAAAATGAACACAACATCCATGTTTTGTTGCACAATGCTAGGTAATCTAAATTTAGAACGGGAGCTACCCTTAACCTCTGTAAATGGAAGGACTAGATCAAATTTATTTATGCGATTGCTTAATTTACAATGCCCAGTCTATTAGTGTGTTCTTCAGCATCCCCACTGACGATGTGACAAACAACAGGGATAAGTCACACTTTTAGTTTGAACTTTACACCTTCTTCATTCATCGATATTTTGAAGACAAATTGTTAGGAAGGACAGATCAGGAAATTAATGAACGGCAAGGTAAATAAAGGCTGATTAAAACAGGAATTGGCATAAGAGTACATAATTGAGGTTCAAAAGCAAAGATGTGAAGTTGACTGAAGAAAGTGGCGTTCCAACGATTTATTCAAATACAGGGATAACCAAGAATCCCAAGTCCTGATGTTAATGACCATGAGACCTGTCGTAAAAAAATTCGATCTTTGATAAATGATAAATGGTAAAGGGTGGCCACAGTGTGACCACTAAACCACAGCCTACAATCTGGCAACATGGAAAATAAATAAATGAAAATAAATTCAAAACATTAAGACAAGACACAAGTGACCAGCTTCATCTTACAAATCTGGAGAGGTTAATATTCCGTAGTCTGTCCCTGTGGATAATTAAGAGTAAACAGGGAGACAATTTCACATAATAACGATTCGAGTAAAGAAGAACGAACTATTCACGACAGTCCCATCTGAAATGTATCACGACCAGTTTTTGCGAATTTTAGAGGTTCGCCCGTTGTACCTGAATGTAAATAAAAGGGCAAGCTCCGAGCTGGGAAGTCTTTACGGTAAAGCCAAATACATAAAAACCAGTTTAGCCAGCAACTGATGGAAATCCATAATCAGAATACTGTAGACCTTCAGAAAAGGTTACATTCAAGACCAGGTAGGAAGCCTTAATCTTTGCATTTGTGGATAATGTGGTAATGCTGTTAGTTCTCACATATTTTGTTGCCATCAGCCTAGGTCATTACGAGAATTGTAACACTGATTTGCATGCTTAATGTGCGTACGAGCTGATTCCGACAGTTATATTGATTAAAATGCCTGCACAGTTGAATATGATTTTACTTTATTTTACCAAAGGAATACAACACACTGAAGATCTGATTACTTTATTTAATATCACTGGTGACAGAATACGCTTTGAAGAAAACGATTACAAGATGGTAAATATTATGACAGAAGTGTGGAGCAATTTTGCAAAAACTGGGTAAGTTGATTTTTTTTTTCATTTTGCCAAATAAAGGGTCAAGTAGTGTCGTTGAAAATAGTGTTTGGGGACAACCATCCATCAAAACTAAAAGTGAAAAATAAAACGTAAAACATTTGGTAAAGAGCATTATTTTATTTGTTCACCAAGAATAAGCCGTTGAAGAGAATTGACATACTTACAGCTTGTTGGTTTGACTTGGCTACAGATAGATTTCGACTAAAATTAGGACATATGATTTCGACTAAATTAGTACACAGGTTACTTTTAATTGTTGCAAATAAATTTCAGAATAATTTGTCTGAACGTAGTTTTTTTCGTGTCCAGTCTAAATTTCATGTAAGGGGTTTAAGATATGATTGGAGCTTCCTGTTCTCATCAGTGTTCCAGAGGTATGATTCTTGCTTAAGTGAAAGAGGGGATGGGTATGCGTTTAAAATAGAAACAACTTTCTTAGTAGGTCTCAAGGAACTTGTACGAGGGAGCTGCATGAAACTTAGGCTACATTTCAGCATACCGTTAACCATCTCTAAGAAAAAAACTCTACAAGACTAAGACCATCTCCTTAAGACTAACGCTAGTAATAACCCTTTTCCCACCATACAATTACCCCAGTTTATTCGGAATCCTTTTCTCCCGTTTTGAAACAAACAGCAATTTATTAACACACACAATTACACAAAAGTTAATAAAAGTTGAATTAATTGGCAAACTAAAATTATGTTATTGAAACCCTATTGCATTCCGATCGATTATAGAGACGTTTTCAATTTTTCAGAAAAAGAACTCCTCCAACTAAGAGTGAAATTCGAATAATTCTAAATAACTAAAAACCTCTTTCAAAACAAGCCGTTTCAACTCTGAACTTTGGATTTTTTTTCTTAGAAGACTTTTGAGTGATTTCATTCCTCGTGCATCCCTTTAAAGATTCGAAACCATGAACCTTGTTGCCGATTAAGCCTCCCAAGAGTCAGTCCAACAGTCTCCCTTTTCAAAACCAGTTAGAGTGGGCCAAGATAACTTTTCTCGGAGTGTTTCTCGCAACTAAGATAAATTGAAAGAATTAATGCATTACATCAAGTATACAGGGTGTTTCAAAAGTCCCAGATAGGCTGAATAACTCTTCAACGGATGAGAATTGAAACTTCCACCTTTGGGGACATCGGTTGGGTTGAGGGTTCTATCTTTTGACATAAGAGACATCGCAGTACCCCCCCCCCCCTACCCCGCATGGGGGCTCCAGGGGGCACAACTCAGTAATTTCAAATGGGAAGGGGGGTCGAGTAGCACGTCATATTAAAGCCCTTAACGAGTTGAGAAAAATGGCGCAAAGAAAACGTCGGTAGGTCGCTCCAATCAAAAATGGCGCCCCATCAAAGTTCGAAATAGCCCTTTACATTGAAAGCATTTACGCCACTAGAAAACGATTCAGAGATGTTCACAACGTGACGGAATGTTCCAGATGGATAAACTGAGCGACACACGTAAAAGAAATGTGGCGATATTGAGGTCCCGCACTTTTTTGTTGGGGGGGGGGGGGGGACCGAAGGAGGCAGGCCAAATAAATTCTGGGTTGGGGCAAATATCACAAATTTCAAATGGGAGGGGGGAATCGAGCTGCACCTCTTAGTAAAGATATTAACAAGCAAATAAAAACAGCAAAAAGATATCGTCACTACGTTGCTTCCTTCCAAAATGGTGACAATGCAAAGTTTGAAACGGGTGGATAAAGTGATACGTGAATTTGTGGCCACATCGATAAAATGCATCTCAAGAGAAAAATGTCTACTTCAGGGAAGCAACATGATGAAACTTGAAGGTAGTTTTCAAAAGTGGGACATTGATTTACTGAAGAGACAGATCACTGCCAAATACAACTTGATATTTTCGTGGACTTGGTGGACTTTTGTACATCAATTTGCTCGTACATTTTATCGTACCTCGTGTCCCAAAGTAAGGGGCTTCAACCTTGTTTTATTGTACATGTACCATTCGGTTACCCCCCTGGAACAGACATGGAGGAATTTGTGTCACGTTCGTACTTTAAAGGGGCGCTATTTTTGATTGGAGCAAAGTAGCGACGTTTTCTTTGCACCTTTTTTCGTAGCTCGATAAGGGCTTAATTATGACGTGCCACTCGACCCCCTTTCCCTATTTGAAATTCTTCAGTGTAGCCACAGTCAAGATTTTATTTGCGTGGGGGGGGGCCCGCCCCCCCCAAATGCGGAACCGCAACGTTGCTACTTTTCTTTTACGTATATCTTTCAGTTTATACATCTGGAACATTCTGTCACGCTGCGAACATCTCTGAATCGTTTTCTAGCGGCGTAAAAGCTTCCAATGCAAAGTGCTATTTCGAACTTTGATGGGGCGCCATTTTTGATTGGAGCAACGTAGCGACGTTTTGTTTGCGACAAGTTTCTCAGGTCGTTAAGGGCCTTACTATAAGGTGCTACTCGACCCCCCTTCCCATTTGAAATTACTGAGTTGCGCCCCCTGGGGCCCATGTGAGGGGGGGGGGGGGTTACTACGATGTCTCTTATGCCAAAAGATAGAACCCTCAACCCAACCGATATCCCCAAAAGAGCAAGTTTCAATTCTCATCCGTTGAAAAGTTATTCAGCTTATCTAGGACTTTTGGAACACCTTGTAGTATACATAAAAATGCAACGATTTCGTCGAGTAATTATTTGAGATGGGAAAAACTTAAGTTATTTAAGTAAAAAAAAAATAAACAAAAGGATCTGATTCACGACCGAGAATAACTATAAAGCCCCAATTATTTCCAATTCACCATTTTCGAGGGGCCATAAAATTATTAATACGTTTCAGACAAAAACCAGAATGCGAACCCAAAATTCGACTTAACAAGCTAACAATTCACACACACACACACGCACACACAAAAAAGTGTTTTTGAAATGTACAGTGAGTTCCATAAAAAGTTAAAAACGACTCGTACGTTCTTCTAATGCTTCGTAATTAAAACGTGATATTTACGGCGGGATTCTATTCAACATATTACTCTAGCAACAAATTTCGGATACGCCACACCACAACAGTTCAAGTAAAATTGCAAATGCTTAATAAACTTGTGGAACCATTTTAAAGAAGAAACGCTGCAAATCTCTTGTTCATAAACTCCATATTTACACGAAAAACGTGTAAAAATCACGCATATTGTGTCACTTATAATAATCAATTTACCGCAGTTAGTGAAAGGATAACAGAAGGGCTTTGGGCCTCTAATACTGATCCTGTGGAGGAAAGATTTCAACTCGTTTATGGTTTGGATGGTTATATGCAGTACTCCCGGTTGGTCGTTTCAGGAACTGATCTAACCTTTCGGCATGTAACAGTCTTCGAAACCCAGACACAGAGCTCGCGCTTACTGTCTCGTCGCCCAAGGCATTCCACATTGGGACAACTATAACCCAAAAAAAATTTCGCCGGCAATCCAAGCGTGACTTGGGAACAGTAAGTTTCCAACTATGGCCCCGAGTGCAAATTTGATTAGGTGCGAGGTCAAAAAATTGGCAGATCGATGGAAATAAGTCCACGAAGAATTTTATAAGTCAGGAGAGGTCGAATCTCATTCTTCGCAATTCCAACAGCTCAAGACCCGTCCTTGTAAGACGCTCCCCATAACTAATGTCACGAAGGCCAGCTATACCCTTCGTAAACTTGCGCTGAACACGCTCTATGAGGTCAATGTCTCTAGCCAGAAAGGGGGACCAGACAGGAGTTGCGTACTCGAGGAGGGGACTTATTGACTTATTGAGAGCACTTATTGACTGGAGGAATAAATTGAGTTAAATAATGAGGGTTTTTAAGCACGGTCAACTGCCACAGCTTCTCGTTGCCCATTTGCTAATTTTCCATCCATGACCACGTAGCCGTCTTCGAAATCTCAGCTGAGGAATCTACCTTGTACCAGTTAGTGTTTTGGGGAAGTCCATTATACCGAAAGTGGGGTCAGTGAGGCTCCCCCTTAGCAGCAAACATGCTCGAGTAATTGGTGCCAAGTGGTCTTCGTTGCACTGTGTCTAGTAAAGAAGCATCTTCTTTCAAGTATCTCATTCCAGTACTCATGGCTGCAATTTGCTTGACCAAACCTGGATGAGCATTCCCATAGAGCTAGGTAGCCGTCCCATCGGTCAAGTTTTAAATGTGATCTCGGAATCCGGGCCTTCATTGTCTAATTCTGCTTCTTTGTGACTGTCATATATAGGCGGCTCTTCAAACATTTAAAATGCCAGTTTTCAGAATTCTTCTAACTGCAGTAAAAACGTTTTATTTGCGTACGTCAACCAAACTTTACTCATAACCACACGTTAAAAAATACTGCAACATAGGTACTTTGGACTTAATTAAAGTTCGTGTTTACATAGATCGGTAATGAAACTCGATCTCGTATGCAACGACTTGTAGGCCAAGTCTTTACCTCCTCAGCTACGCATTTTTTAACACTTGACTCATGTTCCAGCTTAGTTTTCCTAACTTAAGTAAAGTTATTTTGTCTTCGTGTTTAGGCGCACATTGTGTCGTGGAAAGCCTTAACTTCGGGTCGGCCCAGTACCCAGCCAATCCCCCCCTCCTACTCCCGCCCCATCCCTGGGTTTGCCACTGGTTAATCCCGGGATCGCCGCCTGTCATTGTGTTAAAATACTAATGGTGTTTGATGATATTATTTCCCGTTTAATAGTTGTTTTAACATTGTTTCTATTTTAGGCACCCAGATCCCAACAACAAGTACCTACCGCAGTGGAAACGAAGTACTGCAGAACTACTGCACATCCATCATCTTAATTTATCTATCACCGTAGAAGATTATGATGTCAATAAAGATGAGAATTTCAAATTCTGGACTCGAGATGTGGTAGCAACTCTCGCTAACAAGAAGAACTAGCGCTAAACTAAAAAAAAAAGGAAATTCAAGTCTCTTAAAACTTGAAAAACATCCTTGTTTAACACGGAAAATAAAATACCTAGAAAAAACCGAACAGGGTCCTATCATTATTGACTAAATACAGAAAACGTTTTAGTTTCGGAACGGTAACGGAATTGAAGTTTGTATTGGAAAGGAAGTTTGAAATATTTTAACAACGACAAATCTTTTAGAGTACGTAACTCCGTTTTTGTTAATTGTTTTCATTTGTTGTACAAGATATTTGTGACTGACAATGAGGTCGCGTTAGTATTTCACCAGTTTAGCTTTTTAATCATGACCAAAGCCACCTCAAGAAAACGACGTATCAGCTTACTTCCACAGCGCTTCGTAAAAATCCACACGACCAGCGATGCTTCGGGTTTGCTCCACCACGGCATCTGTTGACAGATGGCATCTCCAAATTCTTATTAGTGTGAAAATTAGCAGCTTGGTGTCAAAATGGCGCCACCCACCAACGCTCCACACGCTTGTTGTATTTAACTCTATGGTTTTCTACGTTCAAGATATGGCCTTTACTTAGGAGGCGTTGCCATGACGAAAGTACATAAGTACATGAAGAATAATGTGAGATGAACGTAAATCACATGGTTCATGTTATACTTTACTATTTAACTAAATTAAAAGAAATATATTTTTTTTTACTTTACGTATAGCGATTTTAAATAACCAGGGGTGCTGGCAAACTCCTTTTTAGAGGGCAACTTGAAAACACACTCATAGTGTTCAAAACTCACCATTTTTTTCTTAGGGCACAGACGCAAACATATTCCGAAAGGCAATTTAAATACGTTTGCAAAGGTGTTTATTTCTTACACAAATAAAGCAACATAATTATGTACTGATAGACCTATAGCGTGATAGAATTTGTTTAATTCCTCATAGCTACGTACACTTTATTTCCCCGTTTTCCACAACCTGTTCGTGTCGAAGCACAAAAAGAGCCCATGGAGAAACACAAGTCTTACATCACTTCACATTTTATGACGTGGGATTGCAGGTGCTATTCCCACATTAGGCGGATCACGTGGGATTCACGTTAGGCGATTCGCATTATGTCGTTAGTAGAGTCCACGTGCTATCGCCACACTTCACTTCAGGCAGTCATGTGAAACTAAAATTAGCCAAGTTGGTGTTATTCCTCGGATTTTGCATGTGGCAGAAAGGAGTTACTGGACACTTGATTTGTTTGCGTAATTTACCAATTGCATAGTCGAGTAAGACACAAAATCCCGCTGTGCATGCCAGTTGTGACGCTAAGATCACTACCTAGGCAGATACGATAAAGGAATTATTCGTTGTGAGAGGTTTGCTCTCTGAGCTTGAGTCCTACTGAATTATCGTATTTAATTTAAGTACATACAAATTCTAAGTATAGGATTGAGCTTGTTACAAACGGCGGTAGTGCAAGATCGAGACAATACTAACATAAGGTTAATTTCATACGAGATAGTGTGGAGAAAAACCGCACCGCTCTAATTTTTTGCCCTACGGATGAAATGCCAACAGCCCCGTTGTCCAAGAACGTGTCTGGTAAGAGGTTGACAGTTTTTATGAGTGCATGTTTTTGCCGCGAATAATGCAGTATAAACTTTTAGTTTTTGGCGAAACAAGCGCACAGAAACCGCCCTATGTAACATTTCGTTTGGGGTGACTATAGGTTAATGTACCGATGTTTCTACCACGGACAACATTTATTTTGGAATATTAATATTTACATTTTTAGCGTCAGGTCTTAAGGTGCCTGTGTGACAAGCTATTTTCTTCTTGTAAGAATATCTCATACTTTTTCTGAGTTCATTTGTAGCAGTATGAACAATTTTGTGCATGTGTATTTTGTGAAAAAGATTTTTCGTCATAACTGCTTATTTGTATCCACCCAAAACCAAAACTGGTAGAAAAAACCCGCCAAGTTTCCCAAAAAGATCGGCCTTTGAAGGTAGTGATATCATATCACCAGGGAAATGCCGCCAAGGTTAATCCTATTAGCCAAGTTAATCGCACATACTAATAATTCGAAAGTTAAATGAAAACTAAGATTGCTACTAGCGGTAGCAATCTTCAAGTTTTCATTTAACGTCCAAAGTATTATTCGGTGCGATTAACTTGGCTAATAGGATTGACCTTGGCGGCCTTTCCCTGGTGGAATGATATCACTACCTTCAAAGGCCGATCGTTTTTGAAAACTTGGCGGGTTTTTCTACCATTTTTGGTTTTGTGTGGATATCACAACTTTCATAGGACTGTGAACGTACAAAAGGTTACACTGTCTTATCTTCATCTTTACCTTTTTTCTGGAGGAATTTGATATCTATAAATTTTCACATTGATAATTTTCAAATTTACCATTGCCATTAGCCCTTTGATTAGCCAAATTGACATGGCTTAGTTTATTTACGAGCATTCGTCACATGCTTACGTTTCTTCAGTCCCATTTTTGAAGACACTGGCTAACAATAGCTGAAATCGTTCGCTTCGCTCACTCAATCAGCCCATGCCCTTTAGTTGTGTTTATCCTTGTACCTTCCCCTTACTTTTTCAAGATTTCGGCAGCATTAGGATTTATTCTCTACATGCCAAGCTACGCTTTTAGTTGCTTTCAGTTGATAGGCACATGTAATTTAGGACTGTGAACATACAAAAAGCCAGCTCACCATCTTATATTTCGCTCTACTTTTCTTTTTGGAGGCATTTCATGTCTGTAAATAATTAGCCGTTACATCAGCAAAATTGAGAATTTTTTCGTTTGCTTTCTTCGTTCACATTTAGTCATGCAGAAACCTCGTTGCTAAAACAGCACAACGCGAAGTATTTTATTTTGGGGTTATCAGCAAAAACCACACTTGGTCATGAATGCTCGTATTGTTGTGTAACCATCATCTAACGTGCAGCCCTTTATTCTTACGCAATCCACGGCAACGTTAATGTTTCCTTATTTTGTCCTTCGTTACAGCTCAGTTTTTAGTTCGTTCAAACTTTTACAATCATCTAAGGATCAGTGTTTGATTGTTCAAGCCATTTTGCTTGAAATCTTTGGTTGCAACTTGGAAAAGAAACGAAATTTAAATCCCTTTGTGCCGGATTTCAAAACCCTCTCACGCATTTGTTCTGACCCCTACAACCCCCCAAACTAACCAAAGGACTACGTTCAGACCACCATGCATCCGTGTGCAAAAGTTCAGCTACGTAGGACGTCTCAATTTTACGCTAGCCATGAGCAAAAAGTCTACGGGATTTAACATGGGAAAAATCTTCTTAGCTAGCCAGCTAGCTAGATAGTTTCATAAAAACAACGTTATTGACGCATCTTTTTCTCTCCGATTGGTGGTCACTCATCCTTCAAATTTTAGTTTTTTTTTTAAATCTCTGACCCTTTCCCTTACATTTTCCACAATTTGAAACATTTCTGTCGCATTGGGATTTATCCTTAACATGCCAAAATATGCTTTCAGTTGCTTACAGTTAACAGACACACGTCTGCTAGTGAGCCGCCTTTTTATCATTAACAATCAATTTTTAAACTCGGAAGTCTACAATGGGATGATCTGCTGTTACTTGGCGGCGACACACTGGCGCGTGTCTAGATTTGACCACTTTAATTGAGTAACATGTTAGTTATGTCCGGCGAATGTTGGTGACGTATGTCACGTATATTAACTAACATTGTTGTTGTGCCATTGTTAGAATTGGTCCGATTGTTGTTGACGACTTTTGTGCGGCTAACGCTCGCTAAAACCTTTTGACCCGTGTTCCCTTGACCCTTGTTTTGGTTTTCTGGCCGAGAGGATAAAAGTGGGTTAAGCTTATCCCAGCTAAGCCTGGGCCTTATCTAATCTGATAAATGTCCTTGTTGTACAGCTTGCCTCTTCTCTTCCGATTCCCACGCCCCCCCCCCCCCTTGAGTCTGTGACTCTCAATAAAATTAATTATCATTATTATTTGGTCGAATGTAAATTCTGTGAAAGTGTTCCCAGTAACATTGTTTTTTTTTTATACATTGGACTGCAGCTGTCAACAAATTCCCAATTTGTACTTCTGAAATAGAAAGTGTACTTTAGACGTCATGTCATGCTGACCTTAAGGACACACGTCAAGGTAAACTATTCCACACAAACATTTAAATTTTAAGCATCTTAGTTGCCCAAGAAGAAGAAAACTGACACAAAGTCCAGCGATCACCTACAATTTCCTAAAACTACAAAGAGAAAACGAAAACAGAACGAAGACCCACTGTAAGTCGGAAACATTAAAACATGGCTCTCTTCAGGTCGTTGGTTAGATCACAAACATTTAACTCTTAAGCGAGTTAGGAATGGCGTTGACACCAAACTTTCCGACAGAGAATTCCATACAATTACTCGGTGCACAGCACAGGAAAATTAACGACAATCGTTGTTATAAACAAAAATTAGCAACCTAAATGTTAGAATAGACGTGATCCCGTCAAATTTGCTTTAACCAAATTTCTTCTCCTAATAGGTTCCAACCTATTCATTTGGAATGAATCTTTTTTGTACAGCCTGTAAACGTCTGCTTATTTTGCTCAAAAGGAAGTAAGCTCTAAAACAAAATCTTAAATTCGGACATAAATTTGTACACTATACTCGTTTTCCTGGTTAAAACAATGAACAACTGTATTCTGAGTACGTAGTAATAACAATATTAATTGTCAAAACCATTCTTCACGATACTCGTCATTCCTACACGGACCATTCCAATGTTGTATTACGCCTCAATTCTTGCTTAGCCGTCCGTGCTAAATGGATATCTTTAGTCCAGAAATGATATAATTCATCTTGTTTCGGCCTGTAGACTTTTGAAGTAAGATTCAAGTGCAGGTTGTGGATGTGGATCTCGTCGGGTGTGCTTGGTTTCCACTGAAGACCAAACTCCATGTTCGGGTCGGGATTACTGCAATTAAAAGTAGAAGGCATTAGTTTTCAACTGGGTAAGTTGTATATTCACTAGGCTACTATTAGTATGCAAAGACAACAGTCAATTATATTTTTTTTACTGAGAGCTATATTTTTTTCGGATGCTACCCGAGTGCCAATCTCTCGCCTTGGTGCACGAAGTATGAAGAATGAGATAGAAAGTAAATTCTTTGCACAATAAATATTTCATTGAATTTGCCACACAACTTTTTCAAAGCCTTTTCTAACATTGTAAGTTTCACTCCACTTCTTCTGAAGAGTGCTCCTCATAGTTTTCAGTAAGGACAACGATACATGTGTGGATTAAGAAGGCCTAAAAAGTGTTTGGAGCTATAATTGGCTGCTTTTGTGTATTGTAACTAATACTGTTGGAAAGAAAACATGACTGGTGGTTGAATGAACGTGACGTAAGCTTCGGAGACTTAGATGGAAAACGAGTCTTCTCCGTCTAATCTATCATTCGTTCTTTGGCCTTCAGGACTGGGCTCCTAATAATCGTGCAACTAAAAGAAACGTTATAAAAGACACCTAAAACATACTTTCGTTTCACGCTACACATTCTGGCTGGAAATAAAATTTACCACTGCAAACGCTGTGAACTAATTTCGCTACAGTAGTGCTTTCTCGAAAAAACATGTACTTACTTGTAGGTTGGACTGTGAACCAATGTTCTGTTCAAATGATCAAATAATACTGTATAGTATATCAAGAATAAGGAACTATTTTTAAATGTTGGGGCACAGTTTTGCATGCTCCTGGGAACTTAACTGGGCATTGTTTAGGTATCCAAGGAGTAAACAGCATATTTTCACCCTTTTGTTCTGAGGCCTTATTATCGCAGTGTAACGCCAGTTTCCCCAGCCTTGCTTTATTATATGTTACCTAAACTGGGTCCCGTAAGGGCCTGTATTCTGTAATGCTACGTTTTTTATTATGTACACAATGAACTGTAGTGCACTTGTGTTGATGTTAACGTAATTCAGCAGTGCTATGTACGATCAAGTATTTATGTAGTCCTCAAGTTCAGTGGTCTGTGATGCTAATGCCTAATCAACGATTAGTAATTATGGTGCTAGGTGAAGCTGAAATGTTACTAACTCACAGTGTGGGCATGAGCTCTGAATGTAAAAGACCATACAGCCATTTAAGCCATCATTCTGGTAGCTTATAACTCTTCTGAAGGTATGCCATCCCGTCTCAGCCTAACCTAGAGCACCCTGAACCATCTTACACAATCTTAAAGGACCATATACCGCGTGGCACGGGAATAAACCTTAGAGTTTCTTCAAATTGACTGGCTACTTTTTTCCTTTGGCTAAGCATCAGTTTTCCAACTCTCCACAAGTGCTTTCACCTGCTCATCTTGGTTTTCTACTCTGGCCAAGGACCTTCGACCGTCTTGTATTCAATTTTCAGATATAACACAACCTCTGCTAAAACTTGCCAAGAAACAGCCATAGGTTGTAGTGCCTCTGGAGTCACCAGCGAGACAGGGTTGGTGACAGGGCGCCCATCTTTAGTATTGCGTACTTTTGTTTAAGAAAATAAGCAATTACTTTATTTATTGCTAGGTGTGCGAATTGATTCAGCTATGCTTCAACTTAAGAATATTTTGTGACAAAATCCTTCAATTGTACTAATTTAGCCAGATTTTTAACTATCTATATATATAATAGGCTTGGGTGGCACTGAGCAAATTCATCACATGTGTGCGTGTGTGTGTTACTGAATTTCAAGCGAGAAAGGGGAAAGGAGTGACCAAGGAGGTGGCTCAATCTGACTATGCAGTGGGAGAATGTGGGGGAGGGAGGCAGGAGGTTGTGGGGGAAGGGGGATAGAGAGGGGGAGGGTGTCACCGCCATTTTCATTGCATTGGCTAGTCTGGTGTATGTTACGCCGGGGTACAGCAAGTTTCTTGTATAGGACTATTTTAGCTACTGTGTCTTTCCTTTCTCCAAATAACTTTATTTTTAGAAAGCCTTAGCTACCATCCGATAATTTCTTCAACTGCAAGGTTTTATTCCGTAATTCTTCACTTCATGCCAAGATCTACAAGGTCTAAACCTAATTTAGAACCAGGTTCCTGGGATTTGTATTTGGATCCAAATAGGATTAGAAGAAGGCCTAGATTTAGAAGCGAAGACATTTTGGGAGATTAGGAGGTAAATTTAGGAGGTAAACAGTTTCTACGGCTTCCTCCTACTCAATTTATCCCTACTGGTATTCCAATTCATAGGCTAATTAGCTTACTGCAGTCACCTAATTTAGGAGTTCCTGTAACTGCAATATTATGTTAGGTCTCAACTTTGCTAAGCTTGCAAAACAAAATGTACTTTTGTTTAAGAGTGGTAATTTTTCACCTAATGCAAGTGCTAGTGTTACTGGAGGTAAAGGATTGTTTTCAACAAATGCTTCAAGAGTGAATTTGCCTCCTGCTCCTCTTCCACCTACAGTAATTTCATCAACTTTGGTTCCTCTAACCTAACTTGGACTGATTAAACTGGACAAATCCACAATGCTCAGTTTTACCTAATAGCCCAGTGTTCCAAAAGCTTGGTAGACCTACTTTGCCTTTATATTCTGTTCAAACATGGACTGGAACTGTATTCACAACTAGTCAATTGTTAGCTGAAACTGGTATTTTAGATTTGATTGCAAAACTGTATTCAATAGTTAATTTTTCATGGGGGACTGTCAACCTGGGAAATGTAACTAGTTGGCACCATAGCCACCATTAACTGGTACAACTAGTGTTTTCAGTTCACCTGTAATGTCACCATACAGTAATTTAGCGAGGAGTAGTTCAACTGTCGTTCCTTTTTCACCTCAAAATAATTACCAGAAGGCTGTAGAAATGTCAACTCCTTTACCTAAAATGGAAGCCCTTAAAATTGAGGAATTTCATGTATTAAATGATACAATTTTCTCTTCAGCATTTATGATGGAAGTTAGAGAGAATTTTAAAAGTAAGGAAAGTGGGTGAGAAATTATTTATCCATCAGACTGTTCCGTCATGGCTGACAGGGGATGCTGTTTTTGGTTTTTAGCTAACGAACCTTTTTTCAGTTTGAAAATTTTAAAACCTTGTTTTTAGTTAAGTTTGAAATGCAATGGAATGGGTATAATTTGAAAGCCAAGGTAAGAAGACTTAGGCTAGAATGTAACAGAACGAAAATTTCATTGGGCACTTTAATAAATGCATTGAGATTTTACAAAACACTGGTGCTGGAATCAGTGATGTTGATCAGATTTATGTATTTCTGGAAACTTTACTTCAATTTATCACATGCCAATGAGGGCTAGAAAATTCAATTCGTTAATTGATTTCAAAATGAAAGGCATTTTCTTAGAAAATGTGAAAGAAAGGCGACAGTCTGGTCCAGGTCAAGTTTCAGTTGCCAATGGTAGTAACTTTAGAAATAGTAGAAATTGTGAAAACAGGAATGGGAATAACATCACTAGTTCCTCGCCAAAGTTTGATTCAAAATACATTTGCAATGCATGTGGTATAGTTGGGTGAACTTTAAGATTTTGCCACAATAAATCGAATCACAAGCAAAGTCGAGTAGCTGTTATAAACAAAAACGGAAATTATAATTCCTCAAATGGTGGTAATGGCCGTGGTAACGAGCCCACTTTCGTCAGCCACTGTCGTCGTGAAAGCAACGGACGGACGGACAAAGTCGTTGCCATAGCCTTCTCGGACGGTACGGCTGTACAGAAGACTAAAAACGGGAGATCCATCCAGTTTTAGTCGGTGATTGTGGCAATGTCGTCTCTGGATTCCAAAACTCCTAACCAAAATTGTTTGGGCGAAATTTTGGAGCCTGATCCCTCATATACTCGGCACACTTATCGTGTTCGAGTTGCTGACACTCGTTATGTTGAGTTTTGGCTACTTTTTAATTAGCTAATCGAAAACTTACTTTTCCACTAATAGTAATGGAAAATACGATTAGGCCTGAATTACTGAGCGTAGATTTTCAGCAATAATCTGGGATGCAACCAAATTTCACAACAAATACTGGGGTTTGGTTGGATAAGCAATCCAAAGCCTACAAGATGCAATGGGAGCCTAGTGTGCAAGGGTATGTGTCCCAGGAAACTGAAACGTCAGTGGAACCAGATGAGTTTACTGCTTCTGAGCAGAACATTCGTGGCAAGGTGAATGTGCGTATGTTCTCATTGAGGATGAAGAACACTTATTTCAGGTTCTGCGGAAATATAGATATTTATTTAGCTCAAAAATTGGCTAAATAAGCACAGTTTGTGACATGTTGAGGACCACCCACCAATCGCTCAAAAGCCCTACTCAGTTTCAAAGTTTAACAAACAGCAGTTACATCAGCATGTAGAGCGGATGCTGGAGTTCGGAGTCATCAGTCTGAGCACGAGCCCATGGTCGATCCTAGTGTTTATTAGTATTAAAAAACGCTTATGCGTATAAAATACGAATGTAAGCCTTAAAAAACTTAAAGCCCTAAAGGAACAGATATTAGAAAAAGACA
>JAHWFP010196964.1:0-25677 GCA_023313725.1 Lithobius niger
ACTCTCCAAATAAAAATGTGATTTGCTGGCCAATTCCCCAACAGACTGGGACAGTCGTTGCAACCATTTTGTCTCCCCCTCTATATTGTTGTAGGTTATGCCGTAGTTTACTAACCATGCCACAGCTTCAAAGCCAGACTGTCACTGCTGGAACTTCACTAACGCAGCACTAAAAATGTTGAAGATCGCAGACATTTGTCATAGTACTCAGTTAGGCTTCAAAGATTAAACTTAACTCACTTTGGTGGAGATTCACCAGAGGATTAAATATCATTACTTTGTACAAAATTATAAGACTTGACTTTGGTGGGCCTTGTCTTAGACACTTGTTCAACCTCAGTCCAGCATTGCATACTCGACGGCATACTACAAAATTCTCAGACTAACAATCAATAAATCGAGAACCAAATTTTATTTTCCTTATAAGCTAATTTCGTATTGGAACTTCCATAACACATTGTCACGACAACAAACATAAATACGTTCAAAACAACCATAACCAACGCATCGTCATATACACTAACTGGCAATTCGCCATCTGCAACGACACACGAATATGTTTAATCTCAGGCTACTTCTTGGCACAAAAAATATTTTGAAAATATGGTACATTTTCAATTCTTGACTCCAAATATCCAAGAGAAAATGAATTACGTTAGAAAATGGTCAACCAATTGCTCACGGTTTGCCTAGCACGTAAAGTATAGTGTATGTAGAATTATATACTTTAAAGTATGAATTTTTTTAGTATAAATTATACAGTATGTATTGTATGGCATGAATTGTATAGTATAAATGGCATGGTATGAATTGGATAGTATTAGTTGTATCGTATGAATTCTACAGTCTAATTTTAATATGAATGATAGCATGAATTACACCAAAAAGCATGAATTATTGGTTCAATGATTCCATGAATTTGAACTTTAATGGATACAATGAGGTGCAATGAGGTAGTATAGTAATGTAATATAGTAATATACAAATTTAAGACAAGTTTAAGCGTACAGTGATCGAGGAAATAGGCCTATATATCTTCAGGTAGTGGAGCATACAATACAGCATAGCTTGTACCGCCATTCCAAGTTTCTAATAACTACCTTTGCTTCTTGTGTTGCGCCAACTCCGATAATTAAGTAAATCATGTACACCTCTTACCAAAGGGCGTATGCCAGCCGTACAAGTTTCTAAACAAAGTCCCAACAATGACATTTTTGCAGCAACGAAGCTCGCGCCACAACCATACTTTTCCCAGCAGGCCAGAAGTGGAAAGGTGAAACAATTTACCTCAGAACAATTCTAATTGTTACTAGAGGTGATATCCCACATTCTTTTTACACAGTGATGGTACACTTTTTCATTAACTTGTTTGGGAGTTTGTTTCAATCGGTAATACCGCGAGGGAGAAAAGATGCTGCAAACACATTTTTCCGATACGTTTATTAAATGGTCTAGCCTACCAAGTAAATCAGGTGGTTTACAATATTTAACAGGATCAAGTGTGGTACGTTGATGTAAGATCCAATTAAAGAGCATCAGTCTATGGCTTTTCCACCTGGTAGCTGGTAGCTAACGATTTCCATTTCATGCTACTTCACATCTTAGTGACACAAGCTTCTCTACTATAATTCCCACTGATCATTCTAGTGACCCTCTTCTGCAAAACTCTCCAGACAATCTGACAGATTTTTTGTAGCCCTACACAGATGCCAAACAATTCACTGTAACCTAACTTGGGCCTAATACATCGTTGAAAACAATATCACGGACCCTTGGACAACCATCACTTCTTCCATGGCTGTTTGCCGTGAAGTCGTCATGAGTGACCCACTGATGAACGAGAATAGTGGATCTTTGGCAGTCTGAGTGGACTAGCCCAGTCATGTGATACGTTGTGGCGTATGGTTTAGAATTCTATGAAAAAAATCTGATTTCTCTGTTAGCCTTTGCACATACAGTTTCTACATAATCAGACTAAGTCAGTTTGTTATTTATCTAAGCCCTAAACAAGACATACTCTCAACAGCCTGTAAGCGACTGTCCTGTAACATGCACACTGGGGTAAGATTATTTCATTTGTGAGTAACATGCATTTTAAAATTTTCATGTTCATTTGCCAAGTATCAAACCACTGATATTGAAATTGATTGAAAGATTCTCGGTAGGAAGCACAAAATGCTTTTGGCACCGAGTGAGCCACAAAGTTACCAGTTCTTGTAACAATAGGGGCTGATAAAATTTGGGAGCACTGTGTCAAGGCGCTGCTTGAATTGCAGAACAGAGGTTGCACTGACAACGTGTGGTGGTAGCTTATTCCAAGTGTTCATTACACGAAAGGAAAGAGTGTGCTGTCGAAGGGTGGTGTTGCATCGGTGTTTAAAAAGTTTGGCGCCGTGGTTGCGGGTCACCGTACTGGAGGATAGTGTAAACCAGTCAACTGAGGCTTAATCTTTGCCAGCAAGTGTCTTGAATGTCAGGATGAGGTCCCCTCTCACTCGTCGATATTCTAGAGTTGGAAGCTTCAGCGCTGCAAGACGGTTTGAATAAGAAGTGTTCTTGAGCCCCGCGACAAGCTTTGTGGCACGTCTCTGGACACGTTCCAACTTATTGCGGTCTTCTTCGAGGCGGACCCACCAAGCCTCGCCCGCGTACTCCAAGATACTGCGTACCTTACTGCGGTAAAGCAGAAGAAATGTCTTTCTGGTAAGGGTCGAGAATGTGGTCGGAATGATGGCAAGGGCCCCGTAAGCCTTCGCAGTCACCATTTGAATGTGAGCAGAGAACCTCAAGTCGCGATCAATGATCACTCCCAGGTCCCGTTGAAGTTCCCTTTCTGGGAGGGCAATTCCAGGTCCCAAGTTATAGTTTGCCTTGTGGTGCTGAACGCCAAACTTCACAACGCCACACTTGTCTTCATTTAGGTCCATGTTCATGGATTTAGTCCAGGACACCATACTGGAAATATTGGCCCGTAGTTCAGCTGTACTTACTGGGTCATCAGAGATAGCATAGATTTTAGTATCGTCAAGGAAAACACAGTTATGTTTGTCGAGCTGTACAAACAAGGTGTTCATAAAAAGAATGAAGAGGAGTGGGCCAAGCACACTGCCCTGTGGGACTCCACTGTGTACTTTAACTTCGGCAGAGAGAAACCCCTCCACACTACATCTCTGGTGTCTTTCAGAGAGGAAATCAGAGAGCCACGCAAAAAGTGCACCTGAAAAACCAGCATCACGAAGGACGTCTAGAAGTGTGACATGCGGCAAAGTGTCAAATGCCTTGGCAAGGTCAAAGTAGGCTGCATCCGCTTGAAGTTTATTGTCGAGCCATTCGGTAATTTTATCGAGGAAGTGGATAAGATTGTGCGTTGTAGATCTGCCGGGGAGACCGCCATACTGATTTTGATGGATGATGTTGTTTTCGATTGCAACGTTTAACATGGTGTTAAAAACAATCTTTTCCATGATTTTGCAGGGAATACTGGTAAGACTGATCGGGCGGTAGTTCTTCGCAGATGATCTAGATCCACCTTTGTGGATAGGCATGACGTGCGCAAGTTTCCAGGCCGTGGGGACAGTGCCTTTAGTCATGGACTTGGTATAAAGTTGCGCTAAGGCAGGACTAATGGATACCGCTGTTCAAATCGGATTGCAACATTTGTCTATCGGAACCTAGGTAATAATGCGTTAAATGTAATTATCATCAGCAAACAATTTGTGATTTGATGACAGTACATCAATCAAATCATGTATGAACAATAAAAAAAAAGAATGGGATTGCAGACTGGTCCCGACGTAACGCCTGATGTGACAGGCACAGTAACCAACTTGCTGCCATCTACCAACACATGGTGAAAGCGGTTTTTCAACAAATACATTTAAACCAGGAATTAATCTCTCTGGAAATACCATAAGCTTCTATCTTGCTACGCAGCAATGTGTTAAATGCCTTGGCTAGATTCAGAGACTACTGACTGACCACTATCCTGGCCACGTGCAATGTCATGACCATTATTTAAACTAACATTGAGTTCACACTTTCTAAAACCAAATTGCTCATGAGTAAGCAGTTTTTCTTTGTTTAAAAACTTTACCATCTCACGGACAATGAAGTGCTCCAATATCTTGTAACAAATTAAAGTAAGAGCCATAGGTCTGTAGTTATTTACTTCACTAAGTCTTTCAGCCTTAAATAACAGTACGGCAGCAGGCAGTAGCCAGTCTCCTGGTATTTGGCACAGCTGTAAGCTTTAAAAAAAAACGTATTCCGAGAAGAGTGTGCTAATGTCCGCAGTGTTTTTTTTTTAAACCATTGCCGTAATGCGATCAGGACCACAGGCTTTTCCTTCCTTTCGAGTGTATATCAGATGTGTTATACCAGCAGAATTTACGCTGACATTTTTCATTTCCAGTTGGTTGGGTCAATCGTGGATTTCTCCTCGACTGTAAGGGCAGTGTAAATACCGATTTAAAATAGGTGCTTAAGATATCAGCTTTGGCTTTGCTCTCGGTTACATACTTAATATTGGTACGTATGGCGGTGCCATATACCTTTGGATTTATACTTTTAACGTACGACCAAAATTGTTTTGGACTCAATTTTAGTAGAGTGTTCTTTTTTATAAGCGAATTGCTTAACACCAACCTTCGTGGTCCTGAGAACAATATTAAGGATCACAGTGTCTTGTAATTTAGCACAGAAAAACAAAATGCTAATACTACGGTAGCTCGAACTTTCATTTTCAGGTAGCCCTTTTTTGAGGAGATGCCTTTCTTAGTCACATTTTGCCTAGGTCTGAAAGTGCTTTCCATAACATTCACAATCCATTCCCATAAACTGGTGCCACCGATTTTAAAATTTGCAGTGCTGGTATCATCAGGTCCACGTGAATTATTGTGTAAATATTTAGCACATAATAATGCATGTATTCTATCTAGCTTGTAGCATTTTCTAGCATGTGCTATCCTTGGTCATGAATTGTTGAATAGCCTTGTTTTTTTTTTTTTTTAAAACAGTCAGGGGTGGCTAGGAGTAACCGAGATTGTCGTCGGGGAACAGCCGGAAGACGAAATCTACATGACGACATACAATTCGTAAAATTTCGGGGAAAAAAGGTCAAAATACAGTTGCCGTTTTGTTTGCCAGTAGTCCTACTGTTGCTACCTCATCACCTCCATATTATTTAAAAGCTGTCTTAGTTAATGCAGAAAAGTTAACTAAATATGTACAACGCTAAACTTGTTAAGGATTCTAGCTTAAATACATGATACCAAGAATTTATAGATTCTTGATGATACCAATGAACTGCGCGAAAATCGTGCACAGTAAGTTGCTAAATTGAAAATTGATTTACTGCCTTAGACCGTCAACGCCATGATTTAACAGACATCTTAGTTATGAGACACGTTTGGGATACCAACGCCTTACCAGTTATCTCTAAAAAGACAAGGCCCGATTTTAAAAGCCCAACGCACAACGCGAAGTTTGTGAGGGGTCAAACACACCCCAAACAAACGGAGCAATAGCAGCCCAGTGGCCCGGCCTCCCAACCAAGAGGACACAAACTCAACTTCAGCGTCTAACCGATACAGAACTAAAAAAAAATTCACTGTGTTCACAAATGGGCGTAATTTTTTTGTAATTTTTCTAAATGAGCCTGCTTTTTGTAATTTATCTAAATGACCTGAAATTCAGTAACAATCAGACGTTTGGATTTAAATTTGCTGACGATATTAAAATTGGAACGGAAAACTATTTTTTCTCAAGGTCGGTGGCACTCGATTCCGAAATCTGTAACGTTGTAAATTGGGCAAAGACATGGCAGTTACCACTCTCAGTTCCTAAATGCTTTACTTTTCATGTTGGTTCTCAAAATACTCGTCCCAACTACTGCTTAGAACAAGCTATCCTACCAGCAGTTGCTGAAGTCCGTGATCTTGGGATTTGGTTTACCCAAAATCTTAAGTCATCACTCCATTGCCAAAAGGTCTGTGCCCTGGCTTTTCAACGTGCAGCAATAGTAAACAGATGTTTTACCTCAGGAAACAATCATATTAAAGTTTGGGCTTTCAAGGTGTGTGTGCGGCCCATCCTTGAGTATGCTACCCCAGTTTGGTCCCCTTTTCTATTTGGGGATATTGATCTTCTAGAGTCGGTCCAGAGAAAGTTTACGAAGCGATTACAAGGCTTCCGTGATTTAAATTATGTAGATCGTCTTGCTAGGACAGGCTTGGAATTACTTGAGCTACGCAGAATTAGGTTTGACTTAATTTTGACCTACAAAATTCTGAGAGGACATACCGCAGTATATCACCCCATTTTTGATCTGGCACCACGTTCCATAAACACTCGTGGCTATAACTGGAAGCTCGCTGTCCAGGCAGCACGAACAAATAGCCGCTTAAACTTCTTTTCAGTCCGGATTGTCCGCATCTGGAATGCCCTGAGTGCCGAAACTGTGGACCAGTCGACAGTGCACGGTTTTTGTAGAAAGCTTAGTACGGAGGACCTTCAGTCCTTCTTGAAACGACCGCTAACGGCAATTTTGTAGCTCGGATGAGGAAAAAATTTGTCTAATCCCCTTTCAATATCTAGATTGTCTTTCAAAAGGCACGGTGTTAGTGGCTCACCGCCCTTCCGTTGTCCGACTGCCTAACGGTGGTAAAGCCAAATTATTATTATTATTATACCTTTCAGGTCCGACTGTGTGTTCTTGCTATAGTTATAGCCGAAACGTCCGCTAAATTTGTACAGAAAAAGCTTTCCTTCCAAGTTTTCGTCAGTGGAAGTCTGATAAAAATTAATTCCATAAAAACCGAGCAAAGAATTAAAATTGAAGATTAGTTGGCGATTTAGTTTGCTAGTAGCTCTTTTTCTCGTAGCCCATCGCCACCGTGATTTAAAACTAATTCTCAGTTAATTCAGGAACGTCATCTGAATCTTCCGCCATTTGAAAAGTAAGCAACAATACTTTTCAAACCTAAATTATAAGTGTTTGTTAACGTTAAATTAATTTTTTTTATTTAAATTCACCAGTTAATTTAATTTGTAAATAAATATATAAAAAAAATAGAATTTTGGTCACAATTAGGTTTTTACGACCTCTCATGCTAAAGAATTTTTACGAACAACATCCAAAATTTGCTTAACAATGTGGTGCACACGTGTCTCGGGAAGCCGAAAACATGCCCTCTATTAACGTAAAACTAGGTAAATTATTACTTGATCACAATTTTATTATAGCGCTGTTAATTATATATTCTATACTCTTCAACATATTCCTTTCACATACCGGTATACATTTCTTATTGCCAACGACTTTGTAGGTACCTGTATTTGCTGCATAGCCTGCTGCACCGCAGTCGTATAAAGTAAATCAAATCAAACTGCTTTTAATAGTACGACTTGGTACATTAAATGGGCATTATTAGTTATGCACAGGAACATATATGTATCAACAATATACTAGGAAAAAATAAACATAAGTGAGAGTGCAGTTTGCAGTTTACAGTAAGAGACAATTTCTTCAGCAGGTGAAGTTCACTGGTGGATCTCTTAGGATGGCATGCGCTTGCATACGTCTATGAAGCTCTTCATTTAGGGACTTCTTATTTCTACTGTCACACCATCTTCCATATTCAAGATAGATGCTCCTCATATATGTCCCTAAGTTGGTTCTCCAACCATCGACACCACAAAAAAGCGTCATGCACAGGGAATTGTGAGTGTTTCTAAGTTCCTGCCACAGCTGTGCAACTTACCACACTACTTGGAGCTCGAAAGTAAGTTGATTGACTTCATAGCCTACTTCGTTATTGCTTGAGAAAGGACTCCATCCCACAGATCTCTTAATGCATCTGTGATAGGCTCTGGCAGTTTCATTCCATAGCTTTTTACTAGTATGTTGACAAAACTCAACGCCGTACAGGTGTAATGCACAGCTTTGGGTGACATGCCAGAGGTCTTCTTTTGTCATCATCTTCTAGAATTGCAAAGCAATAGCAGTGCTTTGCCGACAAAGGTTACGTTTAACCTTTGTAATCCCCAGGTAAATGCAGCTATTTACAGGGCCGTAGCGAGAGGGGGGCAAGGTGGGGGGGGGGGGCGAGCTGCCCCTCCAACTTTTGCCAAGTCGGCAAAAGTCGGCAAAATTGAATCACGTGTGGGTAAGAGAAATTACACCGCCAAAGTTAGCCTTGCTTGCAAATTTTCTCTACAGATTTTTGTGTACAATTTAAAAAATGGAACTAAATATTTCCGACAATCCGACTATTATTTAGCATATTAACCGACTGTCCGACTAACTGACAGCTAAAGGTGGGGCGACCTTATCTGAGAAAGCATAGTTTGATCTAGCTTAATTCCATCAACTCTCCCTTCGTATTTCGGTTTCCTTAAGTTGACCTTGACTGCATATTAAGGCAGAGTGAGAAATCGGGAATTCGTTGATTTCAATAAAATATTTTCTCAGGCTGAAAGAGGAAATAATTCTGGAAAATCCCCCCCCTCCCCGATCAACCTGTTGCGAACTCACTGTCGGCAAACCGACAACAGTCAGTAAGTCACTTCGGTCTCATTTACACGACCGTCAAAATGAGTACGGGTAGAAAACTAAGAATGCGTATTAAGTTGGAGTGCACTGCATGTAGTTTTGACAACGATTACCGTAACAAGCATGAAAAGCATTGCCATGGCAGCAGACCGGTCCAAGTCAGACAAACCGATGCTCTGTCAAACCCCTTCGAGTTAGATGGAGCAGAAAAAAGGTGAGGTAGTCAAAACTTTTTTCAACCTTAAACCGTTGGATACAAATTATAATTTGCCCTAATTATAGCCGAATCAGTTAGTTTAACAGCCAACCGAGCAATTAGGTATAGAATACAAAAAAAAAATACGAGGCTGCCACTAACAGCTACCCTAGAATAAAAAAAAACTTTTGACCACCAAAAAAATCCATAAAACATTTGCCGACTCTAGCTAAAAAAAAATATTTGAACGTTTTAAGATTGTTGAATACTGCAAAATAAGGTTTCTACAATTTGCTCGCGTCACATACGGAGAACTATCTCAACGATAGGCTTGGTTAAAATACCGAATTTATATTCATAGCTCTGCATTGCTGCTAAAAGAAGCAGCTTTCATGGAATGCCGACTTACAGTAAATTATTCTTGAGTTATATCGTGATATTCGAAAACAGTAAAATTCCTTCTCCGCGTGCTGTTAAGTTGAAAATGGTCGTAATAATATAAGACTGATTGGTGCTAGACTACAGAAAAGAAACAAGGTCTTATTTTTTTTTAATAAATCACAACCTTTTCATACTTAAAAAACTAGCAGTAGGTCATATATGCAGAATCCAGCGGTCTTCTAAAAACACCGTTAGGTCCAGGCCCCCCCCCCCCCTACACACAAGAGAAAGGAACAGCTAAAAAAAATTTGCAGAAATAGAAGAAAAAAAGTAATTCACTAAAAGAACTAGCCGAAACACATAGAAAAAGCACTGTATTTAGTAGGTAACATCTTTAATGAAACGAACGTGTGATCGTGTGTTACCTTTTATTGATAAAGGCACCTGCAAGGTGCTTCCTGCCATGAAAAAATCAGTCCCTAGTTAGTTTAATATTCTATTCCTTCATATCACTCCACTTTGCATTTGTGTGTACCTTTCGACTACGCGAACTGGTCAAAGATTTTCTACAGAATGTAGTTTCCTTCAAAGTATTGTTACAGCCAAGCAGGGCTGCATCGGGCAGATGATCGGGTGCGGTAAACTCTCGCTAAAACCCTTTGGAGCACCTGCCATTTTTCCTATGACCTTCATGAGACTTCACTAGGGCCGAAAATAAGGGATAGTGTAAGTTTTTGTGTGTGTTGGGTGGGTGGGTGGGTGGGTGAGGGTGGGAGGAGAGGTACTCCTGCTCAAAAGTCTACGCAGCCGTAGCAAAAAAAAAAAATTATCTTTGAATTTTTGGTAAATCGGCCCCCTCTCAGGCCAATTTTCTGTATTCGCCCTAAGTCAGGGCATGGAAATTAGTTTTTTTTATTTTTAAAAAAGCTTTTTTCCTCCGGTTCATATATTTTCTTTCACTTCTGTGGAGCCTAGAAATGTCTAAAACATATCGTTTGAGGCCAAGAAAGGTCTTTGAATATCCACTGGGGGAGCTCACAGCGCTCCCCCAGACCCCGTAGCTGGAGTGGGTAAGTCGGCAAATTTAAGCAAATTTTGAAAGAAAAGTCGGTAAATTTTGCCTCTCTTCCCCCCCAACAAAATGCCCTTCGCTACGCCCTTGGCTATTTACCCGAAGAACCTCTTTGTAGCCAACCAAGATACAACGCTTGGGAAAGGTGGGCTCTTTCCCATTATTAAACTTCATGCATTTGCTCTTGTCAGGGTTACATTCAAGATTTACCTGTTTGAGAAGCTCAACAAGTTTGCACACAATCTCTTGTAGGCCTTTCCTACTAAGACTAACACAAGCAATGTCATCAGCTTAAGTGATGAAGCAAATCTTAAGGGCTTCAATTTGCCAAGTCTCAAGAACACCAGTGGCAGTTCTCAGTACATCGTCAATGATGAGAGCAAAAAGAAAAGCAGAAAGAGGACTCCCTTGTCTAACTCCTTTGCCAAGTTGGAAGTAAGGAAGAAAACAGTCATTCCACTTAACAGAAACTTTTTCTTCTTGATATTGCTGCACGAGGACCTTAATGATGTTATCGCTGGCACCACGACTACGGAGGCACTCCCAGATCTTAGCCCTGGGGACACTATCGAAAGCTTTACTAATATCCAAAAAGCATGCAAAGACTTTGCTGTTGCGTCGAGTGCCTCTTTCAACAATGGTTTGGAGAACCTTCGCAGCCATCTTCGGAGAGTGTTTCTTTTTGTACGCGAATTGGGTAAAGTTGGCACCGGTATGGAACTGAAGAGCGTCCAACATAAGTTTGTCCGTGATTTTTGCCCACGGCGAGGTGATACAGATATTCCTATAATTTTCGCACTTACTTGGATCAAGTTTTCTGTCTTTGAGAATCGGGACGATAATGGCACATTTGGCAATTTCAAGGGTGTGACAGTGACTAACAGCACTTTTAAGGAGGGAAGAGATCCAGTCCAACAGCACTTCTCCTCCGTATTTAATGTTCTCGGCTTTTAAATCGTCCGGGCCAGTAGCTTTTCCATTATGAAGAGAAGCAATATCACTTCTTATTTGAAATGAAGTAGGAGAGAAAAAGTTTTTTCCATATTCGAAGCAGGCTTCATGCAGGACTGAGGGTTCACGTTCTTCGCATGCGATCCTGTCGCACCACATCTTAGCAATATCACAGTCACCCTTGCGTTGTTAACCACTTCGGCGGCAGGCAACCTTCCTTTCCTTACCGAATTAACCTTGCCCCAGAAGAGAGCAGGAATAAGTTTGCGATTGAGTCTGATAAAATCAAGAAGCTTGATTTCATTTTCATTTTTTTTACTCCTCCTCAGAGCTCCACGGAAAATTCTACGCTTACTTTCTCTTTCCTCCTTAAGTGCACCATTCTTCATTTTACCACCAGCAGCCCACTTAAGGTGAGCATTGCCAAACTCACTATATTTCAATTTGACATACTTAGACCATCCCACGATCTGTCTTCCAAAGCGCTTGAGTTTGGGATTAATGCAATTCACTTCGGCCTGTATCATGACTTCCGTGACAAACCTGTACACACTTTCAATCTCGGCGTGAGGAATGTCGTTGGTACAACTAGAATCGGTACATGAGAAGATACGTGGAGTGGGTGCATCTGACAGACAAGAGTGGATAAGTTGTCTGTAGAGGGTCAGAGTGTTTAAGTCCCTTTGTCTCCAGTTCATTCGAGTTTTTACATATCTAGTAAAAGTTTTGGGTCGCTCACTATCATGGGTAGAGTGGGTGGATAGAACAACCTGTAGAGGGAAACGGTCAGACCCCACTACGCCTTCAAACACCTTGGAATAAATGACGTTAGCACATAAACCAGACGATCCCAGAACATGATCGATCCATGAGGTAGAGCTGTTGAAATAGCTAACATACGTGAAACGATCTCCCGGTGCATCCTTGTCATCTAAACACTGGAGATCAAGGTCCTCGAGGTACGTGTGCAGGGCTTCGAGAAATGGGCCTTTTCTATTGTAGTCGGTGTTGAAATCGCCGCCGATGATAACTAGCTCCTGGCTACTGAGGCTGTTAATAGCCGCAACTTCGCCCCAAACCTGCGAAAGAACATCTTCACTAACGCCGATTTATCATCGGTGGGAGCGTAGAGATTGACAAAACGCCAGTCATCTCCATCGATGGGGAGATCAACCCACATAACCCTGTTGCTTTCAGCAATCTTAGCACTCTTAAAGTGAAAAGCACTACATTTTCGCCAAAGGATAGCCAACCTACCAAAGGGTTTCCTCTACGTTCCAAATCAGCCGGATCCATCGCACTGAAGGCTCTGCACATGAAGTCAGGGTGAACATTCTGTAGACAATGGTCTTTGAAGTCATGCAACCAGGTCTCCTGAAGGAAGAGGATATCAGTCGATTCACAAAGGTCATGGAGTAAGGGAAGCACGCCCTTAACACCATTGCAGTTCCAAGTGGATATACGTAATGTGTTAGAGAAATTGAATGTTAATGATGTGAAGAGTATTTCGCAAATGACCTCACTCTAAAACCATGTGGCCAATGTTTCTTGAGGGCCAGGAGAGCATGCAGGTGCTGGGGAATTTCCAGCTGGAAAGACGCATTCCATGGTTTGCTAATGTTCAGGTTTTTGAGCCTTCTTACAATAATTCTCGCATCTTCATATATTTCACCATAAATCACTCTTCGCACGTATTGATAGATAGATATCTTCGGCCGAAGTGTTTATATTACAGTTTCCAATGAACAGCCTCGCACTTCTGCCACTAGGTCGAATCCACGGTTGAACGTAGTCAGGTTTTGGAGATTCAGTCGAGTAGGTAGATGATGGCTCAGCAATAACAGTACCAAGGGCTGGTGGGAGGTGACCATGGACAGATTCGTCACCAACACCCTGGACGAAAGGAGGAAAGTGGTGATCAACAGGTAGAGTCATGGGTGCCTCTAAATTTCCCTGAAACTGGGTAACAGGTAGGTTATCAGCTTGATGAATCGTATGTTCAAAGCTGGTGTCGTCATTTATGGAGGAAGAGGTGCGAAGAGTGGCTTCCTCGCAGTTTGGCTGGATATTCCTGCTTCCCTCGTGCAAGCTTCGGTCGTTGGTAGAGATGGGCATGGAGGAGGGTGGCAGAGGTAGCTGTTGGGGAAGAGTGGACGAGAAAGTTTCACCCACCTTCTTTCTCGACTTTCGTTGCAAAACATTCTTCACTTGAGTCTTTACCATGGTGTCGTCAACAGGTATGGGTAAACCGTTCAGTTCTCAAGGACATGCATCAGGAGGAGTGAAGGCATATGGCGCACTAGGGGGAGCAACAACCTGAACAGGAGGAAGTGCCTGAAACTTCTTTTCAAGTCCAGTGCCTATCAATTTGGGCAATACGCTTTTTCTCGCTCCTTTGATTAACATTAATGCGATCAAGCACTGCATGCACTTCTTTGAGTTTCACTTCAACCCTACATTCAGCTTTTTCAATGTCTTTGACAGCACCTCTGAAGGAAGTTCGTTCCTCTTCATGTCTTTCAAGAGATCGTTTGACGACAGCTTCCACTTTGGTTGAAAGAACGTCATTAAGAGACTTTTCCGTGTCCTTAAGAGTATTTAAAAATTTAGTAAGATGGCTGGAGAAATCTTGATGAGGGGATCCGTCGTCTCTCCTCATTGGCCAGCATCTGAGGTTGGATGGAATAAAAATAGGCATGTCAACACCGTCAGTTTTCTGTGCGTCTAGCCAGGTAAGAAGTCGGTAAACGTCTTGTATTTCCGCAGCAGCTCCAGTTCTATTACAGGAATCAACTCTAACGTTCGTAATTTTCAGACCATCCTTCTCTGCATCAGCCGCATAGGAAGAACACAGCAAATCTTTTGCTTCTGTAATGGTAGTCCTGTCGAAGAATTCAAGAATGTCGTCTTCGATTTCTTCTTTGGGGAAACCTTAAGCCTTGACGCCATGTAGCACAAGATGTCGTTACTGTGTAACTTAATGGAAGCAAATTGCGTGGTGGGAGGCGTAGGGCTGGGAAGCCTGTCGTCAAGCTCTTTTTGCAGAGTGGGAATTTCGTTGTTCAGGTTAATCTTTTCAGTAGAAAGGTCGTCGAGCAACTCTTGATAGTACTCCTTAAGTTTCTCTTTTTCTGCGTGTGCCTCTTTCAGCTATTCTTCATGCCTCTTAATAGCGACGTTCAGCCTAAGTTCATGAGTTCTGTTACTCTCATCGTTACCTTCCTCACATTTGGAAAGTCTCTCTTTCAGGTCTGCGATATTAAGGTCGCAGTTGTTCCTTTTTTCGTGTTCTTCTTCAAACTTGATTTCCAACTCCGTTATTCTCTTCTTCAGTAGCTTATTTGGTGTAAGGAACACCAAAAATCGTGATTCTGCTTTTCCAGTAAACGTACACATGCCCTTGGCCAAAGCAAAAGTGGCTGACAAATCAAAAACAGTAGTAGGTGGGCCGCAAAGTAGCGCCACCTACATAACGGGGTGTTGGTAGGCTAAGATAAACGTCCCAGGGACACCAGACAATCATGGACGTAAAGGTGAATGCAACTGATTTCCACAGTGCAGATAAATGTTGAATGTGGAAATTTCAGCAGCGACCACGACTAACACGCGTGTAGACGATTCAATAAAACTATTTGAATGTGGTGAATGTGTACGCTTGCTGTTGTACACAGTCTGGATGTGGTGAGTGTGGAAAGGCCTTTGCCGACACGTCGAATTTGTCGCCGCACATACTTGCACACAGTAAAAGAAACCATTTAAAAGCGTTATATGTGGAAAGGCCATTGCACTCAAGTCTACTTTATTGCAGCAGTAGAAAGAAAACATATAAACGTGGAGCGGTTTTTGCAAAGGTCTGGCAAAACGCAGCACGTACTTGTGCACAGTGGAAAGAATGTGGTGAGTGTATAAATAATAATAAATAAATGCGTTTGGCTAAGCTTTTGCGCTTCATTGTTCTTTAACGCGGAACGTAGTTTTACACAAAGTAGCCTAATGAAACCGTTTGAATGTGGTAATTGTGTGAACGTCAGCACATTGATTTAATGATGCACGCAGTTGAACACAGTGGGGAAAAACCTTTTGAATGTGCTGAACGTGGAATGGCCTACGCACAGAAGGACGATTTAATGCTGCACTCAGTTGTACATAGTGAACAGAAACCTTTTAAATGCCTTATATGTGGAAAAGCTGTTGCATACAAGTCTACTTTAAAGCGACACGTACTTTTACACAGCGGAAAGAAACCGTTTGAATGTGGTGAATGTGGAGCGGCTTTTACACAGAAGTCTGTTTTAAATATGCATGCACTTGTGCACAGTGGAAGGAAACCTTTTGAATGTGGTGAGTGTGGAAAGGCTTTTTCGGAGAAGTCCAATTTAACGCAGCATTCAGTTGTACACAGTGGAAAGAAACCATTTCAATGTGTTTTGTGTGGAAAGGCCTTTGCTGTAAAGGCGAATTTAACTCGGCACATACTTGTACACAGTGGAAAGAAACCGTGTGAATGTGGGGAGTGTGGAAAGGCATTTTCCGACAAATCGACTTTATCGCGGCACTTACTTTCACACACAGGAAGGAAACCTTTTGAATGTGGTGAGTGTGGAAAGGCCTTTGGGCGCAAGTCTGGACTAACACGTCACATAATTGTACACAGCCGAAAAAACCTGTTAAATGTGGAAGGTGGCGTTTTGCAAGGACCTTCTGTGTGACTCGTGTTTGTGACTAAAGCGCTTGTATGTGTAGATGTATGCAGAGTAGTTGCCACGCCCAGGAGACGGGCATTTTGGCAACGTCTGAGTGTCCAAAAGATGCTGGCACAATGAACTGTTGTGCAGAGATTTGAGGTGCAGCAAGAAATTCTTAATTCCACTCACGGGGTCTCTTCGTTGCCCACACGCCGCATGGATACTGAGTACTATACAAAAGAGAGGGGTAAAACCAGTCAAGTCGTATCGTAGAACAATCTGTATTGAGCGTTATTAAAGTTTACGCGTACGCGCTATTATCATCACTGGAACTCGCGCTGAACGTCTCACGTTCCAAAGTCATTATTTATACCACAACGTTGTCCAGAGCAATCTGAGAAGCGTTTTAGCATCAAAATAAAAGCCACGTCCATTACCGGAAGGAAGTTGACTGGGATTGCGAAAACTGAAGAGCTTCTCAGGTCGCTTCGGATTGTTCAACTTTATGACTTCTGGCTGGTTTCACAGCTTTCATTATATGTATAGTACTCTGTATCCATGCAATGCACGAGCGACAACAAGGCTCTGTGGCTCTACTGCCGATAAAGAAACAAGTGTCAAGAGTTTTCCATTCCATGATTGACCTGTGATAAAAAGAGAATCTGTGGTAGTCCCGCAAAGTTTCATTTAAACGGATTTTAGTAGCGTATGATAACATTTTCCCGTACAAAATTTAGGAGAAAGCAGGTGAGTGGCTGGATCAATGATGGTTTCATTGTTGTAAATCTTGTCTAGAAGACCGAGACGTCTTTCATATCTTCAAGCAGCCAGGACTGGCAATCGGAGGGCATTCGACAGTGTGGTCACACATTCGTCACTTCGAAACTTCGAGTGATTAGTCTGGCGGCTCAGTGCAGGAAGCTCTCAAGTTCAATGACCAGCGTGATATAGTGAAGATCCCACAAACTAGTGGATTATTCAAGAATGGCTCTGTCCAAGGACTTGTATACAACTAGTTGAACTACCATGGGAGCATCGTGAAGAACTGGGTAGGAATACCGCAAACATCTAGAAACCATAATAAAAATAAACTAGACGTGATTTTCCCAAGAGAGTTTTTCGTTAAGTATAACACCGAGGCATTTCATACTGGAGAGCCTGTTGATCTGGGAGTATCCTATGGTGTAGTTGAAGAAAATTTTCTTTTTCTTATAAGAGAAAGAAATAACAGTATTGCATGAGGCACATCAATTTTGGATCTACGTGTAGTCTTGTTGCAACATCTTCAGCATGACCGAGCAGAAAACGTCATCATCTGCATATGTAAGAAGGTATTGCACGGCACAGAAACTGGTACAGTAGAACGCCGATTATCCGAACTAATTGGGACCATGCCTTGTTCGGATTATTGATAATTCGGATAATCCAAAATAATGTGTAAAAATGGCCCTTGCATACCAATACAAGTAACTAAAGTGCGTACCTAAATTATCGTTTGATTTAATTTATAATTAAAGCATGATACAAGCCCTAAATAAGATCTTGTATAGGCTTTAATAACTATCTCTTCTACTACAACTTATTTTATTAAAAAAAAATCGCCCATCGTTGTTTGCTTCAATCGTGACAAACGCTTTTGAGCAGCTATATCGCGAATATTTTTAGCAACAGCAGTTTCAAACCACGACAAACATTTGTCCAGCATTTCAAATGCCTGTTCATTAGAAATCATGTTTTCTGGCACGTCATCATCATCCTCTTCATCATCGTCGTTTTTTTCTGCAGCTGTAAAGCTCTCGATAATCTCTTCATCAGTCAGATACTGGTAGTCTGCATCGTCTTTATCCATCGCCAGGCACCCGCGAACATCGTCTTCTCCCAATTGACATCCGGGCACTGAGCACAAGAAATGCACGCACTTGGTGGCGTCATCTTCCTCTTCTCAATTTCCGGTTTCAGCCTGTGCGTGATCGTCGGGCAAGTCAATCGCAGCTTCGTCATTTTGCATCATGCATGTGCACATCGAGTTTTTTCCAACTTTTTCTTAATGTGAGATTAGGCACGTCTTGCCACGCATCAGACAACCATATATATGGCATCTTTAATGGCCAGCCGTTTACAAAATTCTACAACTGATTCCGCTTCAGATTCGTTGGCACACAATAATTTGCGTAGGAAATTTTTCCGATACCGACGCTTTCCAGGACCGCCTTGATCAGCTAGCTGCAGCATAGCGGTTGTTAGGTGGCAAAAACAAGCAACAAACGTTACCGTCGTCCGATTTAATTAAATCGGTGTTGGGATGAGCAGGTGCATTGTCCAACAATAAAGGCCCTTCACGGGAGGTTCAGTGCTTCCATGTGTTTATAGATTTGTGGCACGAATTTATCATGAAACCACTGCGCAAATATCGCGGAATTCATCCATGCATTGTATTGCGCTTGGTAGTCAACTGGCGGAGCAGAGCTGCTGATATTTTTTAATGCACGCAGATTTTTCGCTTTGCCGATGACAGTCAAAGGTAATCTATGAATGCCAGTAGCTTTGTAGCAAGCTAGAATTGTCAATCGCTCTTTTCGCGTCTTGAATCCCGGAGCTGATTCTTCACGTTTGCTTGCCAAAGTGCATTTTGGCAGGGCCTTCCAATACAATCCCGTTTCGTCGCAGTTATAGATTTGTTCCTTGGTTAGGCCCTTTTTATCTAGCAACTGATTAAACTTCTGCTTGAACGGAGACACTGCTGCTGCGTCGCTGGACAATATTTCACCGTGTATGCGTAGATGACGTATACCATGCCTATCTTGAAAACGGGTCAGCCAACCTGTGCTGGCCTTGAAATCGGAAGATCCTTGAAGCTTAATATTTAGCAGTGCTGCCTTTTCCATTAATATTGGGCCAGAAACGGGTGTGCCTTTGCACCTTTGCTGCACGAACCACTGTTAAAGAGCGGCATCTAATTTTTCGTGCTCTGCTTTCTTCATAGTTTTTCAGTGCACATAGCCTTGTGTACAATCCAATTCAGCAGCAAACACAAGCAGTTCATTTTCTTGCCTTTTTATGTCCGTGACTGTGGATTTTCTGATCCCATATTCGGCTGCTAGCTTCGTTGCACTCTCACCTTTTTTCAGTCGTTCAACGTTTTTGTACCAATTTCGGTGCTATCTTTTTCCGTTGTAATTCAACAAAGAAAGACTAAAGACACGCCCCCTTGAACTAAAAGGGCCCCCCCCCCCGGAATTTTTATTGTTTTATTGCCCCTGAATGAACAGCGAGCACTCTGTTGATGGATACACCCTCCTGGCTGCATATCAGCGATCAACACAAATGCGCTTTTGCGCTTCGTTGAGATTGCTTGCAAGGCGAAAGCACTCGATGCGCACGTGCGAATGGCGTTGTTGTAGACGTAGCAAAAGCTAGAAAATGCTTTTATTTTGCTATAAACAATGAAAACGATGTAGAAATAAGGCAAGTTAGACCTCTAATCTAAAACTAGTAAACTAAATAGTAGCGGAGGAAAAAATAAAGTTAATAAAGATCAAGATTTTCGATTAGGTTTTAGGAAGTGCTTAGGCCTATTGGCTGCTCGGATAACGGCCTGTTGGGATAATCGACGTTCTACTGTAGATCATTTATAAAAAGGCTAAATAGGAGAGGACCCAAAATAGTCCTACGGGATACCAGACGTAACTTTTCTGTAAACAGTTTAATGAAACATGTCTTGGATGTTGGTACAGCCAGATGGCATATAGGAGCCGCCGCTGAACGTGTAATGCAGCACGAGTTATTTGAATTTTAGAACTTGAACTTTGCCAGAAATTCAAGGAACCAGAACTTCAAAAGCCGAGCAACTAAAAATTGGCGAAGGAACACTGCGTTAAATTTTTAGGACTGTAACGCTAATTTGTTGCTACAACTGTGACTTGTAGCCTTTACTTTTCACTGGAAGCTGCCATTTTTATTGTGGGATTAAACCTAAATTGCCAACAGCTTCATTTAAATTTTTGTTGTTACTGGTGTTTTACGAATATTTGTGGCTCTAGAGTGCCCTGCCTGAAATTTGCTTATGTAGAATCATTTGCAAAGGCACTGCCAATCACAATGTGTAGAGAAACAATGTAAGTGGGCATTCTTTAATGCTGCATTTTCACATGGTAATCATTATGCAGTGGCACAATCAAATTAAACTTGGCGAGAGGCATATTAAGTGTGCTTTAGTGGTGCTGCATTTTCACTTGTAGAAAACTTGCGTAGCCATAGTCTTCTTGACTCATTCTGTAGAGAGGCCTGAATAGTGACGTATTTTTGTTACTGCCCTTCGTGTGGTTTTGTTCCTCAGAAGACACTTACTCAGGCTATGCTAGTGCTGTGTGAAGCATCACTTTCTTCATCTTTGTTGCACTTTTCAAGTTTTGTGCTGTGGAGATAGTGTCTTTTTCCATGTGGCTTTACGGTAAGCAGTACCAGTCCTTTGCAGAGGTTGCCCAAATATCTAGCTGTACGAAGAGCTAGTTTCAGCACAAATACTAGAGCTGTGATGAAGAAAATACTGCCGTTACTGTGAAAACAAAGCTTGAGATGAGTCGCCACATTCAGTGCATGAAATGTAACTACTTTATATTTTTTGCTAAGTCTGGCATTGTGGAAACGTGTGAGCAAACAAAGGATTGCCCTTGTATGTAAGTGTTGTAAACAAGATGCAAAAATTGATGCTCTGACTGTGTTGACAGCTGAGTTGGTGCAAGACAAAAACAAGTTTGCAGATAGTTTTGGAAGTGCCACAATAGAACAACAAGTGACAAAAGAAGTGGCTATAGAAGAAATGAAATCGCTGCAAGAAATGGTAGTAAATTTGTTGGAATGTAAAGTGGGGTCTTCGAATCGCGGACCTGATTTCGTACAAATCCACTGGCCTAACTTTCTAAACTTTACGAAACCCATTTACAGGTCGTATAATTATTATTCAACAGAAAATCTCCTAGACGCCACATTTTAAAACTGCTTTTTACCAAGGGATTAACTAACGGTAAGGAAATAGACCTTTGGGGCCATACTTGTTGTGGTGGATCGAGAAAAATTGCGCTGGGAGCAATGTCCTTTTAAAGCCAAGTACAAACGTGTCAAATTGACGTGCAAAAGCGTTAAACCAAAGTTCAAAACCTGTAAATATATATTCTGTAATGTATGTAGAGCCTTGGTACATACAACTTGGGTTCTTTTCCTAAGCCTATTAAATGTGTAAGGAAATAATTAATGGCTTAATTAATATTCATAACAGAAACAATACAACTAATTAATTAGATGCATATTTGCATAATATCATACATTTATTAAATGCATGAGCCGGATATTTATTCGGATAGATCAAACGACTAGCAAATATAATTGGGAGTCCTCTTCAAAGACGACCGAAAGGCGGCAAGATCAGTTGTAACCTGAACAAGTGTAATTACACCTATTGTTAGAGTTTAAAGGATGGCATTACCAGCTGACATTATTTACGACAGTTTCGTAGAACCTAAATGACTTTCTAGAAGTAGATTTAATTACGATAAGATCGTCGCTCGTGATCGATCACTTCGTGGAATAACAATAAATCCCTCCCACAACGGATAGTTAATTATGGCGGCATATAACTTCAATTGATTGACATGCATAGAGGTCCCATTTGGCGATAAGGGCCTAGGCTGTCAGAATGTTACTATATTTTGCATTTCAATAATAAATCAATACTACAATGGATCGATCACGACCGATAACGCCACAGTATAAACCGAACCTCGGAATGCATGACATCAGTCGATCATCAGCCACTCACCAGTTGTTTAACTAGTGCACGCCAGTCAAAATTCCGGAGGTCCCGATTCGAAGTACTCCAGGCCAGCAGCCGTGCCGCAGTTGGTGACGGTGGCTTCGCCACTAAGTTAAAAGTTAAGTGCCGATAGCCTCAGTCAAGCTTCTATAATAGAGCTAAGTATTCTGATGCAATAGCAATAGCTATGATTGTTCAGCTGAACTATTTACAATACGTACGCTACTAAATTAACCCGAGATTCCTTAATTTAACTTAGAGAATATAATAATGATTAGGTTTACCGCTCGACTTAATCCGTAATGCCATTCATTCGACTTATTGCCGAATTACTGTAATCGATACATCAAATCATAACAATCTGTCATTGATTTAATTGGCCATATTGTTGGGTCAATATTGTGTAGGCCGGAGTGTCGATCAAAGGCCCAGTATTAGATGAATGATTGCTTATTATTTAGCCTACGTATTTTATACATGATTAGTGTTTTATACAATTGATTGCCCTTATGCCATCCTAGATAATAATGTTTATTCTGGTCAAATGGTCACTGGAAGAGAACATGCTCTTATTGACATGTTGTACAGGTCATGTGACAAGGCTGTGTCACGTGTCAGAAGTTTGGCAATCCATTGGTTACATAATTATTACAATAGTATGGGCACTCTGTTGCTATCAGTAAGTTATGCTGGGTATGGGTTAACAGTTAGGTTCTAAGTATGGCTAATCATTGTGGTGTCGTTACTTCCGGAGAAATAAAAAAACACGAAAAAAAATTCTATTTCTACCTGCAAAAAAATTTGATTATTTTTTGAAGACCTGTATTGTTTTTTTTCTATCTATTGTTAGTTTTACTATGTAACCTTAACCCATTACACGCTAGGTGTTAAATGATTCATATATCTAAAAAAAAATTAGCATATAACACCGTAGAAGTGGACTATGTGAACTAACGTATGACATACGTTAGTAGCGTTTTAAGGGTTAAGAAGTTATTTTTTATTGTATTTTATTTTCAGAGTGAAAGATTTCAAAGTTGAGATCTGCATTTGTGAAAGCAATGAAAAAAAAGCAATCAAAATACATTTGGAAGAAACTTGACAAATTAGTTTCTTTAAATTTTGTGAATAATCTGTAAAATTTTTTGTTATTATCAATAGGATTATTGGTGACAATAATTTCCATGGCCCATGATGACTTGTGATTGACTTTGTGAATTTTTGTAGCAACTGATTGATCTTTCCACGTGTTGCCATCTGTCTACTGTCCTGGATTTTTGAATTTTTGTTCCAAAGAAACTGTGTTGTCGAACAGTAAGATCTGATTTTTTTTTATCTGATTTTTTTGCTGTGCCTAGCAGTTGTTGACGTAGTGCCCCATCACACTACTGCTAGCACTCTCGGCCTTGTGTTCATGCAAATAAACAAAGAAATATGCATTAAAAATGTGAATCAATTTTCTCACGAGCAACAATATACGCAATATGTTAGCCGTAACGGCACATTTAAAAAAAAAATCCGGTCTATTCCAGATACACGTAACAAAGTACAATACATTTTGCGGAGCACCCGCACATTTTACAATTAAGCCCTCTGTTGGGCTTACGAGCAATGCAGACGGAGACACGAAGTACAGGTTCGTCAAAGAAGTTGTTTTAATTTATTAGTGTTGAACATTTTTTGTTAAATGTTTAATTTGTCGGGAGCCTTTCGGATGCGTTTAGGCCGACCCAAGACTGAAGCTTGCTTCGGTGCTTCATTTTCACACAACGGAGACTTTATAGCGTTGCATTTCCATCTACGTGAGACAGTGGGCCCCGGATTTACCGTGGAAGTAGACGGCCTTACCTGTTCGGTAGGCTCCGCACCCTCTGGTTCGCAAATTTCTGGTGAAGAGGTGCTAGTGGATGGAACCAAGGTGTGATCGACGACATCACCGGTCTCGACCCCTGTCGGATGCTTGGGGGATAAACGCTTTACCACACTGCCACCTAGCATTGACTTTTGTTGTAAATCGGGGATTGATTTTTGATTGGTGTTTTGATGAGTGGCATGACACCAGACCTCCTAGATTGGCTAACGGATCGTCTCATCGTATTTGCATGTTGGGAATAAACAACGCTATTTCCTGATTCTGCTTGACGATTTCCCATAGAACAGCGTTTCTTAGGAAACAGGGATTTTTTACTTATTAACGTAATTATTATTCAGCGACAAATTCAACAGTTTTTGCTCCAGAATTTGAGCCTTTTCAGCAGCAATGTTATTAGCTTGTTCTAGCTCTCGGGCACGGAGCTGTTCCCTGTCCTTACGAGTATCGCTGTTATTCTCAGTAAGTACGACATATATTTCGTGAGGCAAAATTTTAGCAACGACTCCGGCAAGCCATAGCATGTCAGTTACCTTCATGCAATTTCTATACCAAATAGGTTTGGTTTAATTAACTTGTGATGCTGAGTGCTTTTAATTTGTTTTTGTTGTTGACGCTTGACTACGGAAATTGGATCAGGGAATAGTACGTCTAAACGTGACTTTAATTTATGATTAAAATATAATTTTCCAGGAGTTGCCTGTGTTGTAGCGCTAATAGTAATGCGTGACGAGACACATATGCATTTATGCTATCCTGAATTCCAGAACCATACCTTCTAGCAGCCTTGTACACGCACTTGAAATTTTTTACATAAATTTCTGCCACCGTTTGTCCAAGGGGCGAATGGAGGCCCGGTTAAGTGATGGATGCCGTTTAATTTAAGCCATGCTTGAAATTCGGCTAACATCCACTGAGCTGCATTATCGGTAACTAGACAATCCATTAAACCATATTAGGCAATGTGGGTATTGAAACTATCAATGACTTATGCCGACGTTGTAGACTTAATTTTATATACGAATTTTACTGTAGGCGTCAACTATCATTAAAAACATGTAGTTATCTATTGGCCCCAAGAAATCCACGTGAGATCTAGCATTCACTTTTAATGGGTATTCTCAAGTGTGTTTTGGGCCAGACACTTGTGTGTTTTTGTACTCGTGACAGTTTATACACGACCTTTTTTTTCAATAGCCTCAACTATGGAAGGCCACTACACTTTGGATCTAGCTAACCTCTTAAGTTTTGCAATACCGAGATGAGTACTGTGCATATCTCACAGTATTTGCGTATGCAAGGCTGTAGGAATTATGGTTCTGTAACCTCAGAATAGAGTGTTAGATTGAACAGTGATTTTATTGCAGCGTGGAAGTAGGGTTGCAGGTCAGGGTTATCACAGTGAATTGGCCAGCCATGATTAACGTAGCGGTAAACTTTGCTAAGGATTGGATCCCTGCGACTTTCCAATACCAGTGTTTCGTTAAGGACAGGTAAATTAGAAATTCTTTCTACTGCTAGAACATTATATTGATCCTCTGTAATGTTCTATTCTAGTGAACTTTTAGCACCAAAACACAACATTATATCAGAATAGCTGTTGGAAATCAAAAGCACTATTCAACATGTAAATACACTAAATTGAGAGGTGCAAATAGTAAACAGCAATTCAACAACAATGGGCCTTTAATTTACGCTCGTTAATTGTACAAATAAGTGACCTTACAATGGGTCCATTAAAAACGAAACAAAGTGTGGTATTGATTGATATCGGAATTACACTTGTTGGCAATTAGCTCGATGATTGTGACCTGATGCCACTTCGGGCTTCAGTCAACATTGAGGGGACTTCGATTTATTGCTTGTCTTCAAGAACGTTTATTGCGGGACAGCCCTGGCTTCGTCCTCTCGTGCTGGCTGCCTCTCTCGCTCTCTCTGTCATGCTCGTGTGACGGCGCGCATGCGCAGCATTTGGGGAGCGGAAGGATGGTCAGTGTAATGACGTGTGTTGGCATCATTACACTTTCTACCCTCTCCGAGAAAGCAGAAGTTCGTGAGGTTTTTAGCCTACAAATTGCCTAGTGCACATGCCATTAGCACTTTTCAGTCGTAAAAAAAAACGAAAAAACCATAAAACAATGTTTCCTCACACACATAAAATC
>JAHWFP010196968.1:0-13199 GCA_023313725.1 Lithobius niger
TGGCAGACCTCTTTGCCACGAGGTTCAATGCCAGACTTCCCCTGTTCGTCAGCCCTTTATCAGATCCCCGGGCGTGGGCCGTGGATGCACTAACCTTGAATTCGAACCAACTTCATGCATATGCCTTACCCCCTCCTCGGCTCCTCCCTCTTGTTCTGTGCAAAATCGCCAGTTGTCACGGACGCTTTCTTCTAATCACACCGAACTGGCCAGCCTCAGCATGGTTTCCACTGCTTCTCAGCCTCCTCATCGACTCTCCTCGCCAGCTTCCAGCTCGACTGGACCTCCTGTCCCAGCACAACAGCCTGATCCACCACTCCAACCTTCAGGTTACACCTTCACGGGTGGCTACTATCATACAGCTACTCCGCGCAACAGGCATTCTTGAAGACGAGGCCGTCCATATCACTTCACGAGCTGTTCGTTCCTCTTCCAATAAAATATACGACAGCCACTGGAGACGGTGACTTCATTGGTGTATCACAGAACAAGTTGATCCAATCAATCCCCCCTATGCATGACCTCCTCCTCTTCTTTACAGCTTTACTCAAAAGTGGCTAATGAGGTTCTACAATCCCAGTTTACTGTTCCACCCTAAATGCGGTCTTCAAAGCAGCTGACAACACGAACCTCCTCACAGACTATAGGATTTCATCTTTAATTCACTCCTTCCACTTGGACCGACCACGTATCAACAAACAATTTCCCGATTGGGATCTGTCCATTGTGCTAACGGCACTCATGGCTCCACCATATGAACCCATGTCCTCCTCTCAACTAAGTCACCTAACTAGGAAAACCGTGTTCCTGGTAGCTCTGGCAGCCTGCCTCCATTGCAGTAAACTACAGGCATTATCAGCACTGAAAAAGACTGTTTATTTCTTCCTGACTATACCGGTGTTGCCCTAACTCCACATTCGTCATGCCATGCTAAAATGCAGAAACCCACTGAGCGTACTCATCCCTTCATCATCCCCTCCCTCTCCAACATCCTGGGAGGTGACGAAGAACGAGCCTTATGCCCAGTTTCGAGCCATCCGCTTTTACCTTAAAGCCTCCAAGCCAATTCGCAGAGGGCGCTCTCAACTTTTCCTTCAACTTTTCCTTCAAAGTTGGGACAACTTCCACACGCATGATTGCTACCTGGCTCAAAAGTGTCATCGTACAGGCGTACGGAGCACTCGACATCACCTGTGCAACAAAAGGCATCAGAGTAACAGCCCACGAACTTCGTGCTATCTCCACTTCCTGGGCTCATTATAGTAACGTTCCTGTCACTGAAATTATGGAAGCCGCTTCTAGGAGACATCCCACTGTCTTCACGTCCCATTATCTCCGGGACATGTCTCACTAAGCGGGGGACTATACCGCATCGGGCCATTTGTTGCTGCCCGTCGCATACTATAACCCCTTAAACACACTTTGCCGTTGTGTGAAGGGAACCGGTTGCTACCTGAGGAAACTTCTGTCAAATGGTGCCCGCCGCCTTAACAAAGTCAATGGGATTACTATTAAAAAAGGTAATGGATATTTCAAGGCAAGTAGAAACTCCAAAATACCAGTGTTACCTGGTTGATTTTGGTTTCTATTGCCTGTTGAAGATATACATTACCTTTGTTCCGCCCTCCTCCCCTCTAGTCGCCATTTGGGCACGATAGTGGTTCGAAAAGGTGAGCATTACCGCTCCTCTTCGACTTTTATATGAAGGAGGCTGCGCAGTAGGTAGCGAACCGGAAGGACATCCTGGATTTATTTTCTTTAGAATTGAACAGCATTGAGAAGGTAATGTTTATTTTCAACAGGCAATAGAAACCAAAATCAACCAGTCTTCGAAAAACTGGACTATACTGGAGAAATTATAATTTTACTAGAAAAAGTGGAACATGAAAAAGTATATTTCTAGTTGCCGCTAGAAAATATACAGTACCTGTTTGTTTTCGCATTATGTTCTCGTAATGCTCCTTACATCCTTGAGATTTTAGGTTGGTTGAATCTGGCCAGCTTGGTAATCCAAGTGTGCATGCGCACACCCCTCGTAAAGACTTGCCATGAAAGCATCGCAACTTTTGTTCTCAAGATGCCATGTTGAATGGTCACTTCATCCATCTCCTTCTTTCGCCCCATTTCCTTCACTGCCTCCTGTCTTCAATCCCGTCAAATAAATACAAATGCAAACCTATTTACATTGCCTTTTGGACTTACATGTCTGACTGCCTGAGCGGGGATCGAACCCACGACCTTTGAAACCAAAGACCGCTGAGTCACACTGACATGGCCAAAAGGAAACGTCCATAGGGAGCATTTAACACCTGCATACATCACATAAACATACACTTACCATTCGCCACTGGAGGGACGCTTATTTGCTGAGCCACATTCCAAGTGAAACGAATGGAACACTTAAATGTTAAATAAACAAAGTTAAATAAATACAGATGCAAACCTATTTACGTTGCCTTTTGGACTTATACGTCAGACAGCCTGAGCGAGGAATCGAACCCACGACCTTTGAAACCAAAGACCGAGGTCCTACTGCTGAGCCACACTGGAATGGAAAGTGTATGTTTATGTGTATATGTATATGTGCACGTGTTAAATGCTGCCTATGGACGTTTCCTTTTGGCTGTGTCAGTGGGCTCAGCAGTAGGACTTAGGTCATTACTTTCAAAGGTCGTGGGTTCAATTCGCCGCTCAGGCAGTCTGACAGATAAATCCAAAAGGTAACGTAAATAGGTTTGCATCTGTATTTATATAACTCTTGTTAGGCCTTTAGCTTTCTGTCTTTAATTCAATCCCATCTGCAGCCCTGTATGTCTGCCGGCCTTCCAGCCCTCGTCGACCGGATCGTCCGCTGCCATTGGCTGCATCAACGAACTGTCTGTCTCTTTCGTGGCTTCAATCAACGCAACATCACGAAAGCCTTGCCGACCTCTCGGCCTTGCTTGTTCTTCCCGCTGTTCGTTTCTTTTGTGGCTGGAACCCACGCATCGAGTCGATCGCGTCTCTTTTCTGTCGTTCTCGGTCCTGTGCTTCTCTTCGTTACGTATCCAAGATGAAAGCACTCTCAACTCCAGCTGCTCGTCTCTTTCGTGGCTAGAACCCACGCATCGAGTCGATCGCCTCTCTTTTCTGTCATTCTCGGCCCTGTGCTTCTCTTCGTTATGTATCCAAGATGAAAGCACTCTCAACTCCAGCTGCTCGTCTCTTTCGTGGCTAGAACCAAAGTATCGAGTCGACCGCCTCATGTCTTCGTTTTCATCCATCAGGACGCCTCCACCGAGAGACCCCAAGGCCTGCCAGCTGCTGGTTCCCTAATTACGGACCCGCCAACAATGCTTTAACCTTCTTCATCTTTCATGGAATTCTCGTCTTTCAAGAAAGCAACCTCCTTGCACTGATGCTGGCCTTTTTCGTCTTGCGTCTCCTGTAGCCCAGCCATTCGTGGCAGCTATGACTCGACTAGACTGACGCCTCCCTAGGCCATTACAAGCATCATTCACCTTTGGGAGACAAAACGAAAGACTCTATTTCCCCTACAAGTTATCTCCTTTCGTGACCAAAACCGACAAACCTTCAGCCACGTCTCTCTTTCGTCGTTTTCCATCCAGTGCTCCTTCTTTCGCCGACGGGCGTTCCACCGATGTCAACAGGATTCAGTGCAAACTTATTTCGTTTTTTACCATCTAATCACTGCTTCTTCGTGACCACTACACCGAGCACGAAAGACACCCCACCCAGCATTTAAGCAGGCCTCTAGCGAATTTAGCCATTGGCCGACTAAGCTGACTTGGATTCGGCCACCCTATCATGAGCTTCCAGTAAGGCCTGTCTCTTTCGTGGCTATGACCTGAACTCCAAACTCACACGAAAAACACAATATCACCAACGCCAGCCCTGGATTCGACCACCAGCTGATCGGCATCAGCATCAGCCGATCTAGTATTTTCACCTCTTTCGTGACCACTCACTGAAGAGCCCTACATCGTCGACCGCCATCCTCACTTCAGCCACCTTATCTTCCAGCCTGTCAACTCTCTTTTGTGGCGACTACCACTGCAGTGACTTAGACACAGAAAACGCAACGCTGTCAACAACTCAGCCCTGAATTTAGCCACCGTATCATGAGCTATCCCGGTTACCAATCCTCTTTCATGACCACAGCTAGAGTGGCAGATTCAGCACGAAGAATGCAGAAAACCGTTGCCCTTCATCGCTCGAACGTTGCCCGCCATCCTTCGCTAAATGACGAGGCCCATTCGTCATCCATCCAGGCCGGTTCTTCTTGGGCACCTCATCATAAGCCGTTTCGGACGATTGGCCGCTTTCGTGACCACTGCCATGTTGGAAACCATCTACAAAAGGCACCCCTGGTCATTCGTTTTCTCAGACCACTTGTTTTCTTTAATGTGTCAAAACTTGCATAATCATCCTCTTCTGTAGGTTTCAATTTATTCCGGAACCACACGAGATTCGATTGCACTGGGATTTACCTGATCATCTGTAATCTGGTCCTTTGCCAACTAACGTCCGGCGCAAGCCTCCAAGCCACTCTGGACAACGGAAACCACGAGTTGGGCAACACATCCCTCGAGGTGTCATTCTTTCGAGAGCAGCCGATCACTGAACGGTCCTCGCAACCAACGTGCATTCTCTGCATAGTGGCGCCATCTCTTAATACGTTCACGCACCACATTCACCCTTTCACGCCGTTTGAGCGCTTATATGATCACCACATCCATTGCATTTTATTGCGCTCATCAACAACATGCAAAAATGGACAAAACCTTGCGTAGGAAAAGAAGTTTGCCGTCGTTTTCAGAGCCCGGTTCTTACCTGAACCGCCAGCCTGTAATTCCGGACGGAGGATGCTGAAATTGTGTTGGGGTTTCCTCAATAACCAAAAAGGATCTCCATAAAGTATGCCACCGTCTATGGAGTTTTATCAAAAACCTACCCAGTTTGCGTGAACATTCCCTCTCAACTATGGAGAATCATCTAACGCATGCAACGTGCTTCAGCTTTGTGGCAAAAGCAACAATCAGAAAAAATACACGTGACGAACAAGCCGCACATCAAGTCTTCTCGCCACCACCTAAGAAGCCAAGACTATACTTTGTTCCACATTATGTTTGCAGAAAACTGGCTGTATGACGCCACGTTTTCTTCCACTACGAGTGTAAAAAATCCGTAGACATCCCATTCGTAAACTCTAACAGTAACTATGTTGAGTCTACAAGTGTGATATCCACATGTTTTGCACTCTTAGTGCAAGGAAACGAATCATCATCCAGTCAGTTTTCTGAAAACATAATGTGGAACAAGCTATAGCTCCAAAAAGTCAAGCACTGCTACACCAATGAGTCCCAGCCAGAACACCATCCAGCTCGCCTTTCATGTCCTCACCCCCTTAGTCTACGGCAGTGTTTTTCAAACGGTGCTGCCGCGAAGCAGAGTGAATCATCACAAAATTACCTGCAAAAGTGCAGCACTTGCATGCAGCAACGCGAGGCTCGTTTGCTGGATCTCCGGTAAGGGTCTACTTAGGCAAGATTGGCTATGGATAGGATGCTAGTCTGTAGTGATAAACAACAGTGTTTTTTTGGGTATGCACAGTGGCATGAGTACAGGGGAACCTTAACCTTTTGGAACAGGGGCGACGTTATGTCCTCAAAAAAATCAATGGGTATGTCGGACAAAAAAAGGATGAAAAGTTCTGGTCTAAGACATCGTCGGTCTGGGTGAGCTCTCACCCCACAGCATCTACAGGCCCATCTCCTTTACTCTAGGCACCATTAGCCCCTTCATTGCCAACTATTAATGAACTCGAAGATTCTTTGCTTGTTGTGCCCCTTTCGCCGCCTCTGTTGGCCACTCAACCGCAACAGCAACCCGTGCCACCTTCAAACTTTTCAGAAGAAGGTCAAGATTTGCCAACATCGCTGGTTGATCTGTCACAGCCCCCGCTAATGATCCTATTGAAAGCGAAAACCTCAATGTCACTACTTTAGATTTGCTGGCCTCAAATCAGCCACCCTTGTCTGCCACAGCAACAGTGAGTGCAAATGACTCTATTGTGCCTCTGACATTACCATGCTCTTCCTTTATGGTTTGAATTTCGAAACTTCGCAACCCAAAAAACTTTCACCATTCAATGACAACCCCTCTGTCTCTTCACAGCCATCAAAGGCCGTTTCGACCTCACCAAGAAGCAATCTAAACGTCTTCGCCGGAACCTGGATCCTGTTCATCGCTTCTTTTCTGAGCTCTCAACCCAGGAAACAAGCATTCAACACCTTCAATAAGAGAACGCTCAGCTTCTCCAAGAATTGGCCAACTTGAAGTTAATTCAAACTCAACCTAAACGACGACCATCTCCATCACCGTTAAACCCGAATGGGCTCATTTGGGATCCACGTCCCTTTTGTCTACAAAAACCTGGCTACCGTACATCACGAAGAATGCAGCATCCTTCAAAGCTATCTTTTCGGTCCGTACATGACACACGTCACTTTGACACCCCCATTGAAACTTGTCTGCCAATCAGAGCTCCCAGCATGTCATTCAAACCAGGAACATTCCATTGGAAGAACCTGACATTCAGCCACCAACAATTGCTAATGTCACAACAATAAATAGCATGAAGGATCTTGAGAAATATCCTTTCCGACAATTAGACCGCTGCTGCATCTTCATGCCCACCGGAAACTTTCGTTGGCTTTTCCTTAAGGCAGTATGACAACGACTCAACCTTCAAGCCCCTCAGAAGGATCTACACCTTTGCACTGAAATCCGCACACTGGCGCTCCCTTGCGTAGACTGTCATGCCAGGTCGAAAGGTTACACCTTTGGTTTTTGGCCACGCCAATGAGTTGCCAGAGCTCTATCGAACTTTTCCTTCATCACTTTCGAAAAACAATGCACAACCCTATGAAATCCTCTCAATTGGGTAACACTCCCCCCTCTACCCCCCACCTTTGCGTGTCTGGGGAAGGGAATCCTTCCAATCTCACGCTATCCATGCCTCGGGAGAAGTAGGCTACACCTCCTCCGCAACTTCATTTTTTCCTCTCCAGTTTCGATGAACTTTGTGAAGCCATTAGAAAACACAACTTAATCAAATTTTCTTTTAAAATCTAATCCGAAATGACCAAACCTTCAAGCAACTCGTCCTTCAATTTCATAAGAACCGTGATGCCCATTTGGTCAACAGGAGATCAACACACCATGCAACTTCACACGGCGAAAGGCAACTCATAAGATTCCACACACAATGGAAAGCATCACACCACGAAAAATTCAACACGCAGTAAGAGCACCATACAGTGAAAAGCAAATCACAAGACCCCACACTCAGTGTAACGAACCACAGTGAAACAGGGACATCAACATACAGTCGGTCTCAACTCAAGACATCTTGGATCCAGTACAGACAAAGAGGTAATCATTTCGTCTCTTATTCTAAGTGTATGACGAATCCCTCGTTCCCTTCTGAGCTGAAGGATTTTTCTTCCTTTCAAAAAAAAAAATCAATAACTATTTTCATCCCAATTTCAAATAATAATAAAAAAAAACTTCAAAGGAATGGAAGAAATCCTCTCATCCGAGTTCTGGGAGTCTGTAACTCCAGGGGACACCAGCTTTGGGAACCCTAGGGTACCCGTCAAAAAGGTGTCTGCCACCAATTTGGCGAGGTAAACTGTGAATGCACAAATTCACAGGTATTGTATATTTTCTAGCAGCAAAAAGAAACATAAACTTGCCGGCCCCCCAGAAAGGGCCGGCTGAAATTTGTTTCTTTTGCCTAAGAAAATATACAATACCTCAACCCACCCTACCTCCCCTCTTGAGGCACCTTCTGGACAAGCGAGAGAGAACAAAAGATGCAATGCTTTCGTGGCAAAATGTTTTAATAGGAGGTGTGCATGCATGCACAATTGGGTTACCAAGCAGGCCTGATCCAACCACATAAAATATCAAGGATGTAAGGAGTATTACGAGAACATAATGCAAAAATTCACAGGTATTGTAAATTTTCGTAGGCAAAAGAAACAATTTCAGCTGGTCTGTACAGGGGGGGGGGGGCGTCAAATTTATGTTGTTACTGGAAAACTTGATTGTACTGCAGAAATTACTTTTTTAAAGGACAAAATTAAATATGCTGGCAAAGCTTTAATTTTACTGGAGTGTAGAGAAATTATATTGTTACCGGAATATACTGGGGAAATCACATCGTTACAGGAAAAACTGGCATGTTTCTGGAAAATTTTGGAAGTTCTCTTACATCGCTAGTCTGGTGCTGCTTACAGTGTTCACGAATGCTTTACAAAAAAAAATTATAAAAAATTTATTGTTGACATTTTAATTTTTATTTTAAATATTGTATATCATCCATAAAATGTAATGTTAACTTAAGATTTTACCCTTATTTTGGAACGACCTAGTAGACTGGAATATACTCTTCATGTAGTACTAGAAAATGCTCTTCAAATAGTACTGGAAAATACTTTAAAAAGAGACTGCTTGTGCTGTACGAATCATGGAAATTAATTTCTTTCGTGGTAAAAAAAATGGGAAAAACGGAAGAAATTGTAAATTATACAAGACATGAAACTTACAAAAATTTCAAGGAAAATGGACTAAAGTTAACAATTACTCTGATTTTTAAAAAAAATCCCTCATTAAGAAATGATGAGCCCAATCGGTAGAAAGAGTCAGTGAATGGTTTCATCAGGAAGAAGTGAAAGATACATATAAAAGAAAGTATAGTCACTGACAAATGGGGTTGGTAAAGTTTTTGCCCTTGGAAGACATTTACGAACCCCATGTGTCGGTAACCTAGAAATTCCTCGACATCCAAACTTTCTTTCACCTGGACTTTAAAAAAGAACTGGGCACTATATCTACATTGAACTACTCTTTATTTAGCATGGTCGTTGCTTTTTTGGTTAATAGTTTACATAAATCTTGATACTTTGTTCCGCTCGCTTTGGATCTGCATTTGAAGCTGCAATGTGGCGCACTTGAGTTGACACCCAAAATAAGGATGTCACATTTTGGCAGGTGTCATTTCTTGGCTTTACTACGCGATAATAGTATCTGAAGATTGTGAGTTTCTTTTTTCGCATTCTTTTTCTAAATGTGTTTTTGCCCTGGTTGTTGCCAATCAGTGACTATTTATACAAGCACATGATGTCAATTCCTCTCCCTTCTGGATCAGACTGGTTGTCTGTCAGGGCATGTTGCCAGTATCGTCACTGACATTGACAAGAAGTTCTGTGGGCAAACGAGATGCCAAACTACGCGCCCTGTTTAGAGTAGAACTCTTTTAAAGGAACCACCCAGTCCAGGTACAATTTGATTGTACTATCAGGGGTATAGGAATTGGGTTTAGGGTTCCAAACATCTACCCCGGGTGGTTCAGTGCTACACACCCCAAAGTCTTCACCATTCAGAATTATCGGAAACTCACGGCGGGCGTACAAAAGATTAAACTGTGTGTCCTTTATTTAGTGTTCATTCAGATAGTGGGCACTCGATAACACAATTTTTGTTTGTGTTCTCGATTTGTGTACTGTACTCACAGCACACCACACCACAGCACCTCCTAAATATTTCAAGGTAGTTTTCACAACTCAACAGTAAGGAGAATCGACTTAGTTAAATATCTAGTTTGGTGTTCCTCTCCTAAAACCTTTGCAGATCACCACATCGAGACTACGGTGGGCTCAGACAACAGTCCAAACAACTCAAGATAGGTGCTCCAGGAACCTCCCGAGCCAATATTTGCACCTTTCATTCAATCCAGCTTGAGAAGAAGCGTAACCTAGAGAAATACATTAATATGACACACAGTTCTAACCAAATATATTCATGTTCTTGTAAACAACCCAACAATGCTTTCAACCCCACTCTAGAAACCTAAGGACCCCAATCCTTCATGCCGACCGCCAAGTTGACTAGTAATGTTGTAAATACCCCACTTGATACCTTAGAACCCCTTAACTTTCCCTAGAATTGTCCCCACTCTTAAGTTCATCATTCATCAGACCCAGTCCTAAGCTGTAATTCGCCATTGTTATTCAGATAAACAGCTCCAGCGCCCAAGACTGTTTTGGACTCCTTTGTTTCACCAGGGCCTAACCTCTGGCATCCAACATGGAAGGATTCCCCTGCTGTAATTGGTCTAACTTTGGCTGCCTGTTACTTAGCTCTCAACAAACATTAGGAAGTTCCGATTCAATTTGCAGGAAGCCCACCTACGAGGGCCACCATACCAGTTGGAAAGAGCTAAAAACCCTTCTATTAGCCACGGTGTTTTTTTTTTTCCGTTTTCATTACTAAGACGTAGTTGTCTGGGCCGAAGAATGATGCTGCGTGTTGTTCCATCTTTCGCTTCTATTTATTTTTGTCTTATAGTCTTTGGCAGGAACAGCATCTTCAGTTCGTATTTCTCTTTTTCCGTCTATCACGTGCGAGGGATTCCTGCGCTGCGCGTTGGCTGCCTGGGCGACGCGCAGTCTACTGCTTCCTCTATCTCTTTTTCTCGTTGGTTCCTTCTTCATTCGTTCTTTCCACTCGTGATACACATCTCTTTTATCGTGGCAGTCTGCAATGCGACTGACTCGCTTCATTTTTTTTATTTTTTGTCGGTTGCTTCTTCCTAGCTTACTTTTTCTTTTCTGTTGCGCCTTGCTTTTATTCCCCGTCGCCATTTGTCTCACTCTGTAAGAGAAGCAAATAATATAAGCCGTTGGGAGACGGAAGAAGACACACAAAACGGGAGATAACGGTAGTGGCAATTTGAGATAATAATACTGGAGTTTTCTTTTTTATTCCGGCTGTTTTCCAGTATTTCGGCAGTAAAATTGTAATGGTGGGTGAAATTGTTAATACCCCCCCCCCCCCTTTACGTGTTGGATATTATGGCTGATACGGTGTTACAGTATATAGCGTGGAAGCGCTTTGGTACATTCACTTCCCAGCACCACCTAATTTTATATGGTGCGCAATTGCCAATTTACTCCCAGATGAAGATTTTCGTGTAATATCGGACATGCGTTGGAAATCGTCATCTAGGATGGGGCACTAGATGAAAAGAGTTGTCAAACAACACCGTTTATCCGATTGACACGCTATTTTCAACTGTCATCGTATACCTTACCTATGCTCCCATTGCCACAATTAGGATGCTATGTCCATTTCGTAAAGTAAGAGCGATGGAATTTATATCGCAGAAGGTGAGAGGGGTGAGGTATCTGACGCCAGCCAATCAATCTTAACCGTTGGGTTTGGTTAACACCTCTATAATGTGTGTTGTTGCAGTGGCCCTGTGACTGAGGTTGGCACTAATGACCAGCTGTCGACGCACAGTACCATTAAACCTCAATCCCCCCCCCCCCAACTCAATCAAGTTACTTTGTCTTGGGACCCCATCCTTAACCGAATTTTTTCGTGTACACAAGGATCTTTTTGATACAACGTGTTGACCTTACTCCAGTTAGATATGATGACACGATATCACTACTGATGACGATGTGTTGACCGAGACAACAACGGATGGCTGATGTAAACGAACGATCCATGAGGTAGTCGAAACGTCTGATAATCGTCCTCATACCTCATAATGTGCGTCCTAAATGTATGATACAATCCCGTTTACAAGCTGCCAGCGCATAAGTGATTGGTGTGTTAAGTGCGCAAAATATACGCGGCATTTATAAGTGTACTTGCGTAGCGTACCTATTCTCCTCGAATATTGGCGTATTTCGATACATTGTAGTTTATGACATACACTTAACTCTCGGTACCCTGAAATACAGCCAATCTCACTACATTTTAATTTACAGTGTTCAACCAAGAGTATTTAAACCAATACGCCCTAATCACAGGTAAGTACAAGCTAAAATCCAGTCCATTGCCCAGTATGGCACCCACAAGCACAAAGGCGACCTTAACTAGAATATTTGTGTACTTTTTCAATAACCAACGCTTGATACTGGAGTAAGAATACAATGTTAGTTTGTTGTATGTGTGGTGCGTATTGAAGGGTATTTTGTTATTAAATCAGTTTAGGTTAACGTGTAACGTGTATGTTGTATCAACATAGAAAGTTTTCCATGAATAGTTGAAAAAAAAACTATATTCCTTTTTTTCCTAATGGAAAATTCCCGGATTCCCTATTTTTTGAAAATCTTTCGTTAACCCAACCGAGCGTCAGTGTAGAACAACTACACCGACAAAGATTGCAAGGACTTTTTCCTAACTTTCAATTGCGTATTCCTCGAGTAATCCTTGAAAGTTTCAGCTCGAAACTACCTTCGTGGCAAACCGAAACCCAACTTTTGGTGTCAACGAATTTCCCTTGGTGGTCATCTGGATGTCAAGCCTGAATATCCCTCTGGTTTCCTGTTTTCCCTCTTCTTTTCCCTGATCCCCTCATTGTGACCCATTTGTATGCTGCAACTCCTCTCTTCCCTGTAGCTTTTCCCATCGATCGATACAAAGCGATTTCGCCGTGCAATTTTTGGATGCAATCTGTTGGCCTCTCCACACTAATGTTAGCTGTGCCGCTATCGATTCCCAGTTTCCTTGCTCGCTGAGAGCCCTGAGCGCCAACCATTGCACGGCCGGGGGATGGTAGCAGCCCATTCAGATGACCCGTTCAAGATAGATAATAAAGATCATTCACAACAGCAGCGTTGGTGAAGGACGGATGGTAGTTCGTATCGATGGCCGTGTTGTTTACAACAGTGTGTTGGTAGTTTTGACGACTTTTAAATTACTTTTTATTTTGTTTCGAGTTTAGAAGTATAGTCCTTTAGATTAATTTTCTAGTTTCCGCGGCCTGTTGCGGCCCCGGTTTTTGTTTTCCCACGTTTCGTTGGTTTTTTGACGCAGAGGAGTTTGTTCTACAGCCGGTAATGTTGTCAGTGATTTTAACATACTATTAGTAGCTTGCTTAAGCGCATCTACGCACCGATGAATGTATGTAACCAAAACTCTTAACTCGGCCTCTGCTGGTCACTGTAACGGCCACTGCGATCGAACAATTCTGGTGCACGAGAATTACTGCTGCTTAACAATTTAGGAGCACGACAAGCAACCAGCCGATAAAAAAAAAAAAAAGTAAAGCATTTTTGAGGATCAACAATTTAGGTGCATGGGAAACGTGCAACCACATTATCAACCAATGAAAAATT